>JALMLS010000332.1:0-302167 GCA_038496445.1 Trichosphaerium sp. ATCC 40318
GAGTATCCAGTTCTGTGCTCATCTACCAAGGTACTTAAGACATGTCTTGTTCCCAAGGAGTAAGTCAATGCATGATGTAGTTACATCACACATCTTGCAAGCTGGAGGTCGATTAACACTGCCTATGCTATGTTTTTTATGCATTTCTCATAGGGGTTATGTGGTAGAAGACCAACTGCAAGCGGAAGAGAAGCGACTACCAGGACAACACAAATTTCTTTATGTTTGGCGAATTTTTTTTTTTCGTCAGTGCCTCAAAGTGCTTTCTTCTTTTATGCTGTATTAGGCTACACGGTTGTAAGACTGGGGGTTGTATGTGAAAATATTGAGTTTTCGTGGCACCTTCAATACCATTGTAACTCTCGTAGCTTTCTGCATACGCGTTGTGTGCTGTGGTTGAGTTTGGAAAAAAAACCCAAAACGGCACTATTGCTTTGTTGTTCCTGTGCTTTGAGCCCCTTTTTCGTTGTCGACAGTATCCAAATAACTACTTGTGGGCCCGAATACGCTCTCACAAACACCGTCACTCTATTTTATTGCCTTCACGCTATTGTGTATAAATAGCAACAAAAAACCAACCGTTTTTTCTTAAAACTGCCTTTATTTGTCTCCGCTTGGCACTTACATCTATTTGTGCCTTGTTTCACCGGCGTAATCCGCCGTTTTTACCGTTCCTGTCCACGACGAATTTCAGTTGACTATCCAAACCTCTGACAAAAAAACCAGATCCAATCTCATCTTTTTAGTTGCTCGTTGCGAGCGATAATTGCACGTTCTCGGTGATACGTCATTGAAGGCTATTCCATTTAAAATTATTTGCTATAACAGCGAACAGTTTAAGTTAATACCATCTGTTTAGTTAGAAGTGAATTACGTTGCCTTGCACGAGGTGCGCAGACATCTTGTTTTACAAAAAATTAGAATAAATTAAGAAAAAACAGCCCGTTGTGAGAAGTGGCTTGTGTGTACCTAAGAATGCTTGGTGCTTCAGAAGCTATGAAAATAGAAAAAATGCGAATATTGATTTTGTTGTGGTAGAAAAGGGCGGCTAAAACAAGATCTGTCAGTTTTGTCAGTTCTTGCGAGATCTTGCACTTTGATTGACTTCTGTCAAACCTGTTGCAAACTTGAATGATACGGACATACACTTGAAATTTACATTCAGTACTGCTTGATCAAGTATTGGTGCTTAATATTCGCCTCTACATGATGCAGGTATTAACGAATGCTTAAACGGAAACTCGCGTCCACCCAGTTTAATGAACACAACAAAATTGTACAAATGTTACTTAAAGCAGTGCAAAAATCGAAAAGATGGAGTATGACCGTTTGTAGTTAAGCCATCCTTAAACCGTTATTCCAAACCAGTGGAAATAACGTATTAACTAATGTGGTGATACTGCTAGCTTCACTTTGGTGATTGTTTATCAAAGAAAAGGAACACACTGAAACAAAATAACTGCCTGAAGGTACAAGACAATATTACGCGGTTGGCACATATGTAATGACTTGATGAGCTGTTTTTAGCAAAAAATGAGTGAAAGCAAGGAAACTGTCCCCAGAGTGCGCTTAGTAATAAAACCATTGGAAAAAACTGCGGTAGATACTCTGAAACATATGATAGATACCCGTTCAAGCACGTGTTACTTTTGTTTTGTTGTTTTTGGGTTTTTTTACTTCGAGTAATCATTACGAGTAGAACAACAATTACTTGCGCCTGAATCCTTTGATGGTATTTGTTCTGCTCTCCATAAAGTTGGAACTTCTGAACTTGAAGATGCATCATTCGAAATACTGAGTGCAGTTATCAGATCTACTTTATCAGTGAGTATTATCAACTTTTTTCTTCGTTTTTTCGCTGTCGTGCAGCATGTTGGAGGATTTTTATTCCGCTAATTTTTTAATTTTGTTCCAAAGGATTGGGAAACGCTCCAGTTATGTAGTATGGTGCATAGGCGGGTTAAAATTTCAGAGACACCCAAAATGTATACTAAAATGTACTTGAACCCCACCTGTGGTGATTCTGAGGTGCGTCAACTTATAAAGTATTGTAAGTTATTTACTATTTTTGTGACTGTAGAAGTCTTTACTAGTACAAGCAGTATTTGTACCAAAACCAATGGCACGTGACACACGTGGGCTAGTTTTTTTTCTTAAACAGCTTTAGGTTGCTTTGGCGCTTGCAGAGACTTTTGGGTTTGAGAATATACAATTAGATTGTTCTAGATGGTTTAACTCTACACTTTCACTATTACCTTCAAACAAATACTCATCATTTATGAGTAAGGAACCTGGTTTTTTAAATATTGTTTTCAACTTTAGTAAGTATTTCAAGGTACTCTTATGAGGCAACAGTTAAACCAAGTCAGAATACAGTCCCAGTATGAGGCTCAACAAAAAGTAGAAGTATACAGGGAACATACACATATAAATTTTGGCAGAGGTATGAAACCTTCTAATAGCTCGCTCTTAAGTGAAAAAAAGCACTAATCAGACCTCAGCCAAGTATACTATTAAACACGTTTGGATACCTACAACTGTAGTCAGTTTTGATGCTACAGGTGTGCTTGTGATGTCGAACTACTCAGAGATAAGTATTGCAGATAGTACTAAGATACGATTACCACGTGTGATCAATGGATATCGTTTTACCCCAGGTACTTATTTCTGATTTTGAGTTTGTTTTTGAAAATGTGTAGGTGATGAGTGTGAAGTAAAACATGAAGGCTATTGGGTATCTGGAACTATAATCGAGAGATCAGGCTCGAGGTATTTTGTTGAATTACACACTAAAGAAAAAGATCAGGATAGAGAACTGTATTCAAGTAAACAATTGATTTTAAAACGGAGCACACGTGCGTTCAACTAAGTTAGTTTTTTTACCATATTTTGATGGCTTACAGGGTCGATTTTTGTACATTCTTCTATATCAGACTATGGCCTCCAAATGAGTAAGAAAATGGAAGAATTGTAAGAACAACTTGTGTTTTTTGGCGAGACAAACGTTAAACTAACTTCTTTATTTTTTTTTAGTGACGCCTCTCTTGTTAAGTGTAAAAAATGTGAAAAGCATTTTGCAAGAGGTTTCTACATTTCTAGAACAGATAACGTCGTAGAAGACTTTCGCTGTGATAATTGTGTTCAATGTGAATGTGGTACGCTACAAATATTTTATTACCTCTTGTATCTTGTAGTAATAGTATTCAAAGGTGCTGATGGTTGGACTCCTCTTTTAGGATCCAACCCTGAAATGAGAACTGTAACTAGATGCCAAGTACGTGTATATGTATTTACTGCTAGTTTAATTACGTTAAATAGCAATGTTATCTCAATGGACAATGTTCTCTATGTGCAAATAGAAGTATACGAATGAGAGTTTGCAAAGATTGTGAGGGAAGGCCACAAGATCAAGAACCTGACAGCCAACAAAGCCCTCAACCAGAATTGATGAACAATCCTGTGGTAGATATGGAGGAAGAAGAGGAAGATAGTATAATTGATGAAGACGAGATAATGACGGTATGTTAATGCAATATGTATTCAGGGTAAAATATCAACCTTTTGCACTTTTCTAATCACAGTCTCTTGATTATGTTTTAACTTATTCCTTTTTAGGATATTCCTCCACTTAAAACAGGAGACAATCAAGTTGATAAAATGATGGACATCATTAGATACGAGGAGAGATTGAAACACCTTCACGTTGATATTATGGAAAAAGATGCAAAATATGAACAAATCACGTGTCAGTGTCTATCACAGGATGAGTCTATGGAGAAGCTAATTAAAAATATGTTAAAAATTAGGAGAGGCGAATTCTACCAAAGAAGAGAGTTAACCCAACTAAGAGAGGCTCTATGTAAGTCCCTTTGAATATGTCTTTTTTCCTAACTATCTTTTTCTCTTAGATTTGAATCAAGAACTCCTCAGAGCTCTATTATACTCTAGGAATGATCTTTTAAGAGCTAAACGAGAGCAACGATCAACAGAAAGAAGTATACAAACAATGGAAGCAGAAATACTGTCTGCAATAAGAGAAAAAGCAGAAAGGCTATTGTCAAGGCAAAAAGCAGAGTAAATTAATCCTTTTAACCACACACAGTTTCTATGCTCCTTCAACTACCCAAGTAACTGTACACAACCAGCACATGGCAAAGTAAAAACACATTCTTTAATTTAGACTTCATAGTTTTAATAAAGGTCTTGCGAATCGTAGCATGCTTATTCAGGCTTGTACCCATCACGTATGGAACTAGACGAGGACTGGAAACGTTGTTTGTGACAGCACCTCTTTTGGATTTTTTGCTGTAAGTGCATTTGTCGGTGGAGTAGCGATAGCTTCCACTGCTCGTGTACTCATATCACTTGCTACTCGCACGATTAGGTTAGCGAATACGTTTGTTTGATCACGTGATATGGCGCATAAAAATTGAAATACCCGAAAGTGAGAAACGAAATTGTAGTAAAATTGAAGTAATATTCATGTGAAAAAGTGCCAATACCATAATAACCGACAAGAAATGGAGGCACACGACATCTTGGTATTGCGAAAGGTTGTTTTTGATGTACTTGAGACTTGATCTAAGCCGTTTGTTTAGAAAAAACAGATTCTTGAAGATATATTGGCTTGGCAGGTCAAAAAACAACCTTGTTTCGCGTCTACATCAATATTGGAAGCATGTCAATAGTACGTTCAGCTCAGCTTATTTGCTCTCAAAGCTACAACAAAAGCACCGTGTTTTACCTCACAACTTTTAGTGTTCATCAATACATCATCTCTCACAACGATCCATTCGTATTACTTCGATCCAATACTGTATCAACCAATACAATTTCCACAACCGCCAAGAGCACACTCACTAGCTTCACGGGTAATGAGATAGATTCTACGACATTCACTAACTTCACAGGTAATGAATCAGATTCCAACAACTTCTGCTGTATGAAATAACCTTGATACTTAGAGCTACCAACTGAGATTGTATGGCACGTGATAAGCTTTCTAGATGACAAATGTATTCTCGCGATATCACAAACAGCAAAGCCGTATGCGAAGTATTGCCAGAGTCAATTCACATGGCTCTTCGAAACTAATAGAGTAGGTTGAGTGCCTTGCTATTTTATTGTTTGTAACTTACTGGTTCCAAGAGCAAAGCCAACACGTATGGGTTCCTAAGCAAGTATTACAAGGCTGGTGTGAATCCGTACACATTAAATTGGTCACAATCCAAAAGAAAGTTCACAAGTCGCATCAAGAAACGAAACAAAAAACAAAAGTCGACTGATAAAAAGGATTAATTTACTCTGCTTTTTGCCTTGACAATAGCCTTTCTGCTTGTTCTCTTATTGCAGACAGTATTTCTGCTTCCATTGTTTGTATACTTCTTTCTGTTGATCTTTGCTCTCGTTTAGCTCTTAAAAGATCATTCCTAGAGTATAATAGAGCTCTGAGGAGTTCTTGATTCAAATCTAGGAGAAAAAGATAGTTAGGAAAAAAAGACATATTCAAAGGGACTTACATAGAGCCTCTCTTAGTTGGGTTAACTCTCTTCTTTGGTAGAATTCGCCTCTCCTAATTTTTAACATATTTTTAATTAGCTTCTCCATAGACTCATCCTGTGATAGACACTGACACGTGATTTGTTCATATTTTGCATCTTTTTCCATAATATCAACGTGAAGGTGTTTCAATCTCTCCTCGTATCTAATGATGTCCATCATTTTATCAACTTGATTGTCTCCTGTTTTAAGTGGAGGAATATCCTAAAAAGGAATAAGTTAAAAGAACCTGTGATTAGAAAAGTGCAAGGTTGATATTTTACGCTGAATATATATTGCATTAACATACCGTCATTATCTCGTCTTCATCAATTATACTATCTTCCTCTTCTTCCTCCATATCTACCACAGGATTGTTCATCAATTCTGGTTGAGGGCTTTGTTGGCTGTCAGGTTCTTGATCTTGTGGCCTTCCCTCACAATCTTTGCAAACTCTCATTCGTATACTTCTATTTGCACATAGAGAACATTGTCCATTGAGATAACATTGCTATTTAACGTAATTAAACTAGCAGTAAATACATATACACGTACTTGGCATCTAGTTACAGTTCTCAGTTCAGGGTTGGATCCTAAAAGAGGAGTCCAACCATCAGCACCTTTGAATACTATTACTACAAGATACAAGAGGTAATAAACTATTTGTAGTACCACATTCACATTGAACACAATTATCACAGTGAAAGTCTTCTACGACGTTATCTGTTCTAGAAATGTAGAAACCTCTTGCAAAATGCTTTTCACACTTTTTACACTTAACAAGAGAGGCGTCACTAAAAAAAAATCAAGAAGTTAGTTTAACGTTTGTCTCGCCAAAAAAAACAAGTTGTTCTTACAATTCTTCCATTTTCTTACTCATTTGGAGGCCATAGTCTGATATAGAAGAATGTACAAAAATCGACCCTGTAAGCCATCAAAATATGGTAAAAAAACTAACTTAGTTGAACGCACGTGTGCTCCGTTTTAAAATCAGTTGTTTGCTTGAATACAGTTCTCTATCCTTATCTTTTTCTTTAGTGTGTAATTCAACAAAATACCGTGAGCCTGATTTCTCAATTATAGTTCCAGATACCCAATAGCCTTCATGTTTTACTTCACACTCATCACCTACACATTTTCAAAAAAACAAAATCAGAAATCAGAAATAAGTTACCTGGGGTAAAACGATATCCATTGATCACACGTGGTAATCGTATCTTAGTACTATCTGCAATACTAATCTCTGAGTAGTTCGACATCACAATCACACCTGTAGCATCAAAACTGACTACAGTTGTAGGTATCCAAACGTTTTTAATAGTATACTTGGCTGAGGTTTGATTAGTGCTTTTTTTTTCACTTAAGAGCTATTAGAAGGTTTCATACCTCTGCCAAAATTTACAAATGTATGTTCCCTGTATACTTCTACTTTTTGTTGACCCTCATACTGGGACTGTATTCTGACTTGGTTTAACTGTTGCCTCATAAGAGTACCTTAAAATACTTACTAAAGTTGAAAACAATATTTAAAAAACCAGGTTCCTTACTCATAAATGATGAGTACTTGTTTGAAGGTAATAGTGAAAGTGTAGAGTTAAACCATCTAGAACAATCGGATTGTATATTCTCAAACCCAAAAGTCTCTGCGAGCGCCAAAGCAACCTAAAGCTGTTTAAGAAAAAAAAACTAGCGCACGTGTCACGTGCCATTGGTTTTGGTACAAATACTGCCTGTACTAGTAAAGACTTCTACAGTCACAAAAAGAGTAAATAACTTACAATACTTTATAGTTGACGCACCTCAGAATCACCACAGGTGGGGTTCAAGTACATTTTAGTATACATTTTGGGTGTCTCTGAAATTTTAACCCGCCTATGCACCATACTACATAACTGGAGCGTTTCCCAATCCTTTGGAACAAAATTAAAAATTAGCGGAATAAAAATCCTCCAACAGTGCACGACAGCGAAAAAACGAAGAAAAAAGTTGATAATACTCACCGATAAAGTAGATCTGATAACTGCACTCAGTATTTCGAATGATGCATCTTCAAGTTCAGATGTTCCAACTTTATGGAGAGCAGAACAAATACCATCAAAGGATTCAGGCGCAAGTAATTGTTGTTCTACTCGTAATGATTACTCGAAGTAAAAAAACCAAAAACAAAAACAAAAGTAACACGTGCTTGAACGGGTATCTATCATATGTTTCAGAGTATCTACCGCAGTTTTTTCCAATGGTTTTATTACTAAGCGCACTCTGGGGACAGTTCCTTGCTTTCACTCATTTTTTGCTAAAAACAGCTCATCAAGTCATTACATATGTGCCAACCGCGTAATATTGTCTTGTGTACCTTCAGGCAGTTATTTTGTTTCAGTGTGTTCCTTTTCTTTGATAAACAATCACCAAACTGAAGCTAGCAGTATCACCACATTAGTTAATACGTTATTTCCACTGATTTGGAATAACGGTTTAAGGATGGCTTAACTACAAACGGTCATACTCCATCTTTTCGATTTTTGCACTGCTTTGAGTAACATTTGTACAATTTTGTTGTGTTCATTAAACTGGGTGGACGCGAGTTTCCGTTTAAGCATTCGTTAATACCTGCATCATGTAGAGGCGAATATTAAGCACCAATACTTGATCAAGCAGTACTGAATGTAAATTTCAAGTGTATGTCCGTATCATTCAAGTTTGCAACAGGTTTGACAGAAGTCAATCAAAGTGCAAGATCTCGCAAGAACTGACAAAACTGACAGATCTTGTTTTAGCCGCCCTTTTCTACCACAACAAAATCAATATTCGCATTTTTTCTATTTTCATAGCTTCTGAAGCACCAAGCATTCTTAGGTACACACAAGCCACTTCTCACAACGGGCTGTTTTTTCTTAATTTATTCTAATTTTTTGTAAAACAAGATGTCTGCGCACCTCGTGCAAGGCAACGTAATTCACTTCTAACTAAACAGATGGTATTAACTTAAACTGTTCGCTGTTATAGCAAATAATTTTAAATGGAATAGCCTTCAATGACGTATCACCGAGAACGTGCAATTATCGCTCGCAACGAGCAACTAAAAAGATGAGATTGGATCTGTTTTTTTTTTCAGAGGTTTGGATAGTCAACTGAAATTCGTCGTGGACAGGAACAGTGAAAACAGCAAATTGCGTTGGTGAAACAACGCGCAAATAGATGTAAGTGCCAAGCGGAGACAAATAAAGGCAGTTTTGAGAAAAAACGGTTGGTTTTTTGTTACTATTTATACACAATAGCGTTAAGGCAATAAAATACAGTGACAGTGTTTATGTGTGCGTATTCGAACCCACAAGTAGTTATTTGGATACTGTCAACAACGAAAAAGGGGCTCAAAGCACAGGAACAACAAAGCAATATTGTTGTTTGGGGTTTTTTTTTCCAAACTCAACCACGCACACAACGCGTATTCAGAGAGCTACGAGAGCTACAGTGGTATTGAAGGTGCCACGAAAACTCAATATTTTTGCACTATACCTTCAGTCTTACAACCGTGTAGCCTAATACAGCACAAAAGAAGAAAGCACTTCGAGGCACTGACGAAAAAAAAAAATTTCGCCAAACACAAAGAATTTTGTGTTGTGCCCTTGCAGTCGCTTCTCTTCTGCTTGCAGTTGGTCTTCTATCACATAACCCCTATGAGAAATGCATAAAAAACATAGCATAGGCAGTGTTAATCGACCTCCAGCTTGCAAGATGTGTGATGTAACTACATCATGCATTGTCATACTCCTTGGGAACAAGACATGTCTTAAGTACCTTGGTAGATGAGCACAGAACACTCGCATTGTACCACAAAAACTGGATACTCTAGATGAGATAGAAAAGGCAAGCCCTTAGTACATCCATCATGACGATTCCATGATGTGACAGTGCAGCTTCGTACTGTGCCTTCAAAATGTTATTGTTGGTTGTGTTGTACTCTTTCTCTTCTATCATTAGAACGCCCATGCAGGCGTAGAAATGTTAATCGAGTTGTGGGTTCTGCATGACTTTGTCCTTGTGACAACAACAACAGCACTGGCATCTTTGTGATGTTAGTGCACAAGAATGCAACTCTTCTTTCATATGGTACTGTAGCAATGCAGTATGGCTATGTTAATCGAGTTACTTCTTGTAACCAGCGGTGACCGAGATCCACCGTTGTACAGACATTGCACTCTAACAAGTACATGTCATCAGCAGCTCAGCATCTTTGTGATGTTGGTAAGTAAGCAGCCTGGCAAGAGAGTACTACTCTTCTATCATATATAATATATTGCAGCAATGCAGTATGGATATGTTAATCGAGTTACTCTTCTTGTAACCACAGCGGTGACCATGATCCACCGTTGTAAGGACATTGCACCCTAACAGGTCCATGTCATAAGCAGCCACAAAAGAAGCAGCTCTTCTTTCATGTGTACAGCAGCAATGCAGTATGAATATGTTAATCGAGTTTCTTCTCTTGTAACCACAGTGGCGACCTTCACAGGCCGCCGCTATGAGGACATTGTACCCTAACAGGTACGTGTCATCAGCAGCTAGATTAGATTGATGCTCCCAGCGGGCCACAATCTTTGACAGTTGTGCAGAAAATAAGTGAGTTGAAGTCCCCTCTTAGGGGACAACAGCTTGTATGTGCAACAATTAGCCGTGTATATCGGGGGGCTTCTTAATCGGGTCATTAATCACTGCCTAAGGGACTACGGAGTGAGTACACGGAACATAGTCTCAGATGCACATCACATCTGAGTGTACGCTAGTATTACACATGAGTACCATACTTCCACCTGGACCATCGACTGGGAGTATGATAGTATGCATTGTTGACAACGAACCGTCGACAACTATATGCCTATGTTATGAAAGTTGGTTCCTCTTTTGGTGTTATAAAATCTTTGAAAGGAGTTATGCTGAACTGAGTGCCGGAGTCATGCTATGTGTTGCACATATATCTAGAGAGTATGTCCAGTATGAGTGAGCCCTAGGGCAAGCGAGTACTTTTAGTATTGAGTGAGCCTTAGGGTAAACGAATGCTATCCACCCATGTATGCCAATCATATTGAATATATGAATACATGACAACCATGAACTTGTTTCTCCGCTGGCGTTTAATCACGTGTATAAATGCTTGAGGAGATTCTGGTCATGGGAAATGCATGCGATGAGAAGCATTGCGTAAGCAATGGGAAGTTGGAGAATGCGTGAGCACTGTGTGAGGTTTTGCTTCAGCAATGTAGTAGCGCTCGATTCCGTTCAGTGGATGAAGGGGACATGTGTTCCTGGTAGTCTTAAGCTGCACAATTATTCAGATACTCAGAGGAACTACATTTGTCAAGTACTTTGGGTAACGCACCACGGTTGTCTTACCTAGGCGTAGCGGTTGATGGATAGTTGAAAGGTGACATACGTGTCTAAGATAACTTATTTTTTGTACAACTTGTACCCACAAGGAAAGGTACTGTCTAGGTACTTGTTTGGAGGAAAGACACCGTGTGTGTCAAGAATGATGCCTTTGCAGGCTATATTTGAAATTGCAATGAGTGCAAGTTGCATGCATTACAAAAGGTATGTATTAAATATATATTTATTTATACATGCAGTGTTGCTCTGAGGGCTTCAGTACATACCTTTTGTAATGCCAACCATGTACCTTGCACATTGTGCTTCAAATATATCTCACTAGGGCATCATTCTTGCCCACAGGTGTCTTACCTTCCAACAAGTACTTGGACATGTGCCTTTGCTTGTGGGCAACAATATCATATGAATTTATGACTAACCTTTTGTATGAGTAGCCACAAGGGATGTGGATTGACAGGATGGTACGTATAGGTTGTTGGTAAAGTAATTGGGTAGGTACCAAAAGGGGATTCATAGGGTGGTACGTAAGTTAGGCTTCTTATTGGCTTGGGTGATAAGGTTGGTTGCAAGGCTTCAAGATTTTGGCAAGGTGGAGATTCTGTAATTGGATAGATTATCATAGGCACGTGTTTATACATGTATAAAAGTTTACATACTAACTGTTCTACTTTCAAGGCTTGGCTTACAATGGGTACAAAAGGGTATAGATTCATAGGATGGTACGTCATACTGTAACAGTTAGGTAGGGTGCAAGAGTGTGGATGCACAGGATGGGTACATACATTTTAGGTGTAGCCAAGGTGATAGCTTGCAAAATGGTATGTAGGTTTCTGATTTCATATATTTTCATTGGTAGTTTTAATGCATCGTTGTTTACAATGCACCACCATTGTAAATAATGATACAAATTATAGGTTTATTAATACATATTATAAGTTATTTGCTAACTGTTCTTCCTTCGCTGCTTGGCTGTAATGTACCACTAATGTAACTAATAAATACTGAATTACTTAAAAAATTTGTAGCTGTTTAAGTTTGATATGCAAAAAAGCTGTAACTTGTGGTTTAACCTAGCTGTTTGTGGCTATGGATTAATGACAAGAACCGTTACAGAATGCAGACATCAAAAAAGGCTTGTATTGAGCGTATGTCTAACATGAATGATGTTGAACTTTAGGGAACGAAAGTTAATTTGTTTTAAGCACGGAACCGTTCTCTTTATTAATAATCTTTTGAAGTAATTTAATCATCATCAGTATCACCATCTTCTGCTATATTACTTAACTGGTAAATACATCTCGCACAAGAGCATGCAAAAAAGTATTTTTCTTCCAAACATTTTTGTCTTTCTTCAACTCCATCTGTTATATCGATATAGGATATTGCTACTTCTTGGCCTTTATGTATCCGCTCTGTAGATAAAAACTGTAGATAAGGTATACGTTCCCTTGAGCATCGGTAGAAAGTAGTATTAGGTCCACACGAGTGGTTGTAAAACGAGCCTAAAACAAACTTAATTGAAGCCAGTCCTTGTTTTTTTTCTTGCTTTTTTGGGTAAGACTTCTCGTACCTGTTGGGTAGACTCCATAAGCCAAACATTCTCCATTATGCGCTCCCCATACACCAAACATATTAACTCGATGTTTACAGTAAACATCAAGGAGAAGATCTTCATCCACCTGACCTTCTGGAGGTAACAAATAATTGACAAGTTGTACAACACTCCTAAAAAATAAGTTTGTCACTTAGTTTCACTGATATACCACTCAGTGTTTTAAAAATCATTGGTAATTGTACTATTATTATTACGTACCTCAATGAAAATAGTACCTCTTCAGTATAACAGCTTCTATTTGATATAAGTTGACCATAAGTTGAGTCGAACTTGTTTGTTTTTTTGTTTTTCTTTTTTGATTCTTCTAAAAAAGAACAGTTTAATAGATTTTTCGAGCCGCTTACAACTTTTCGAGTTTAAGGCTTATGTCAATGCAAGTAAATTGTATTCGTTGGTGAGTGTACCTATACAGTTATATCTTACAGCTGCAGCACGTATGAGCAGTCGTAGATCAGTGATTAAATCTTCACAAAATTGGTAATAATCAGCAATCCATTCGAAATCCATTCCTTGAAGTGCATGGCATTCTATATTATCATGATTTTTCCTATCCATTTCTTGACATTCGCTTGAACAATACCAAACCTAAAAGAAAAAAAGGAAAAGTGAGTATCACGTGACATTTAATTTTTGGCAAAACTTGCTTTTTCACATTTTGGACATTGGCGTTTATCATCGTCCGCAAAATCCTCCACCTCCTTTTTCTTCTTTGAAGCTTCACGTACAGGCCTTGATGGTTTATGTGTAGTTAGATTTGGCCTTGGGTGAGAGTTAATAAAGGAGTTTTAACGAAATAATTGTTCAAAAACTTAAACATCTTTTTCCGTAACTTGTTGGATGTCTCGTCTTCTGTTGGCTGTGAAAATCTACGGACGCAAAAAGCGCAAACACTATTAACCCTCGGCTGGTAAGGACAATGAGCCATAGGCTCACTAAAGGCGTCAGTTTGAAAAAAAAAAACACGTGAAAAAAAAGTTACAAAAATCCCATATTATTTTTCTTGCCTTTGCATTATAACTTGTGAAGCACTTATATTACGCGTCGCCACCATACCGTAACCTATTTAAAAGCATTTTTTAATAAAAAACGAACAGACAATCAACAAAAAGCGGTTAACAAAAATGATGAGTGTTCTAATACCTTTATCTTGAATCTCTGCTAGATCTACTGGATATCCAATACCTTTGAACCATTGTTTTGCCTGTACTTTATGTTGTGTTCTTGTAAGAGTTACAAGAATGTTGTCAGAGCAGTTTATTACCTGCCCTCTAACTTCTCATCATCGTCTGTCGTTATGGCAGATTTTTCCATTACTATTTTAGCTTAAACCTCTTCGTTATCAACCAATACGTTAACCAAACTGTTTTCCTAACGTACTGACTGTCGTGTCAACGAAAAAATCTATTTCTGTTATTTGTACAACAACACGGTTCTCCTTGATTGCCTAGCGCGCGTGATGGTGTTGTGAACGGCAGCGAATACACTTAAACTCACTTAAACGCTTGCTAGCGGAAGTAGGCCAAACAATATGATTGGCGCACATTTGTTGCTCTTAACAAGTACTAGTTCCTTTCCACAAGCGCTTCTGCCACTCACATTAAATGCCTAGGTTGTGTGCTGTATTTGTGTGTAACACAACCTACACAGCCTGTAGCGCCTTCAACGCCTACTACAGAGTCACCTACAATACCGCCTTCAGAGGCTCCAAGTAACGCTACTGCGTCACCTGTGGTGCCAACCGGTGCGCCTAATATAGTGCCTACCCAAATACCCACCTCAGCACCTACTGCAACGCCTGCGAGCGTACCTACGACTTCAGTGCCATCTTTGGAGCCAGCGCAACCTACTGCGCCTGAAACGCCAACAGAAACACCTACGGTAATACCACCGACACTCAACGTAACGTTGAATGGCACAGAACCCTCAATTGACGCAAATGGTATAAAAGAACGTTTGAATTCTGAATTCGCCTTTTAAGTATGTATAGCTAGCAGTATAATCACAACAGATGGCCTGAGACCGGTTTATCCGTTATCTACTAAGCTTGCATACGTGTTTGGGTACTTAGGCGTAAATGTAACGATGACAATAGTTTTTATGTACGTAACGATACATCTGCGCGTAGGGAAAGCGTATGACGTTAATATTTTATCATTTAGGGTAGCCGTAACATTGTTTGAAAAACGCGCCAAACTTGCGGCTAAAGGTGGTGCTAAAGTACCCTTAAAGGATATAAAAGCGAAAGCAAAGGATAAAGCAAAGAAAACAAAGCAGAAATACGTCCGAAAGGCAACCACAAAGTACGTCAATCCGTATTTTAAGTTTTTTCAGACATTATGAACATGTCTGATAAAAAAGTCGTCAAAAACAGATTGCCAGACAACAGTTGGTTAACGTTTTCATTAGGGTTGCAACCTCAATGATAAAGTGAATATATACGCATACAATAAAACTCAATAGCTATCTCACGTAGGTTTCTTTTATCCAAACACGAAATTTTTCAACTTTTTTTTTTACAAAAACCCGCAGTAAGCGCATCAAAAGTGCTTGTTTCCTCATTTCTTGTTAAAGAAATGACCATGCCATGGTTTTAAAGTACAGTTCAATTGCAGAAAATAGTTTTTAATGCTTTTGCCTTTATGGGAGAACTTGGTTATTTTAGGACAGCTTTTTAAGTATAAGAGTATAATGCAAGTTACAGTCATCCTTTTAAACCATGAATGAGAGTAGTTAAGCCATTTTGAAGAAAAAGAACCGGAATACACTTCGTCTTTACACCTTCTCTTGTTGAATAGTCAACAAGTTACTGTATTTCAGGTTTCCAAGGAGTTGTGTACACTATTTCACTTTAAAGCAATACGAACAACTATGGTGTTATATCAATGCTCGTTACTATGCGGCTGCGTAGGCTCAACGAATAGAAGTCAAAAGCGTGTTCGGAGTAGACTACGTGCTGGACTGTTTCGCGCTGGCGTAGGTACGTTTTTTGAAGCTCTGAAAAAAGTTTCATGACGTTTGAGCAAAACTACCAAAGTGACATTTCGTTCAGGTATTTTGAGCGCTCTCTCTTTCATGTACTTTTTTGTACTTATAAACATCGCATTACACGATTCTGAAGAGTTTCGTCACCGTGTAAACACAATACGGGCTGTTATAAACTTGGAAGAATCAATTGGACAAGAACGTGGTCGATCTTTATTGTATGCTGCTGGAGGGTTTAATGGAACTGATTTGGATGCTTTGCGTGCGTAGAATTTCTATTTCAGAGTAGTGTAAATTCGAGTTGTTCAGCATTTTTTGTTTGACTCTGTTTGTTGCAGTACAGGCAAGAGCTGTTGTGGAGGATAGAACACGTATTCTACATGAAAAGTATGATCGTGGGGACCATTATCCAACCTTGGATATGGCCATTGGGTACTTGGAGACGTTTTCTGTAATCAGACAAGCTGTACGTCAGTTTGGAGTTTTTTTTTTAAAACAATCCTACTTGCGAGCCTAATAAGGCTTTTGGTGGTTACCAAGTACCTTGCCGTTAGCAACCATTGCAGTGGTAGTACACTTCGCCTTAGTTGCAGGCAAAAATTTCTTTGTGATCACGTGACCAGAAAAAACACTATTTTTACGACTATCACGTGACCAGAAAAAAAAAAGAAAGTCATAGTGGTTTTAAAACGTAATAAGCTTATGAGTTGTTTCCCTAGGTTGACGATAGTAACACCACTGAAGCAGAAATCTTTAATTTTTACACTGAGTCAAACAGGTTATTTCAAAGGTTCACTTTGAAACAAAGTTTCACAGATTTTAAAGCTATTAACCGTGTTCTGAATGCAGTTGTTCGTGAAAGCATTGTACGTCTTTTTTGTAGCTAGCTTAATGAACATATACTTTCTGACATAGTACAGCTGTTAGAATCGCATGGTAGAGTGCGGGGAGCTCTTGGAAGTGTTTTTTCAAGAGGTGCAAAACAAGTTATTGCATTTCGGTACTGATTGTCCTATTTAGGCTATTATTTTGACAATGATGAAATTCTAAGCATAAGAACAGCTAATACAGCTAGAGAAAGTGCTTTGGAAGAGCTTAATGTATTATTCGAAGATGACGATACTGATGTATTGATTGCAGCATTGGTTCGTTCTTTTTTGTTTAACAATAAAAACCCCCACGATTCTGATTATGTTTTTAGAGTGGCCAACAAGTAAGGCTTGCTATAAGGAACCTTCAAATAGCTCAAGCAATAGCTGCTACTGTACGTACACAACAATATTATTTTTTAAAAGTTTATTGTTTGCAAAGGATCCTCTTCAGTTCTCGCCAACAAACAAGATACCTATTGAAGCAAACGACTGGTTTGGCAATTACACTGTTATTCTAGATGGTCTATCTAAAATTAGAATCCATTTGTTGTACGCTACTTCGTAAAAGAAGTAAAACTAGATATTTCTAATTTGTTTTTTTTCTGTTAGTGATAAGCTTCAAAGAAGAACAGACAGTCGATTAGCTATCATTATTACTGAGTTTTCTATTGCTTTAATAGCATTAGTTCTTGAGATTACAGCTTGTGCGACACTTATAATGCTTGCTTGGCCTGTATTACGGCTATTCTGGACTATGGAAGGCAAAGCCAGAAAGTACGGGTTTTTTCTGTGTCTGCAGCATAAGTAACGACTTTTAGGCTAAGCTCACGGAATTCAACAACTAAAAGCCTAAACACTGCATCGTTGCAACGAGTTAGCGATGATGAAGTTGAGCCTGTCAGTAAACACAACAGCCTTTTGATTGCTGAATCGGGTACTTTATTTTTAAAGTGTACGGTTGGTTTTAACAACGCCTAATAGGAGAGTCTGAGGCTACCGAAGATTCCTCAAGTGAGGCTAAATCAATTGAAGAAGAAGCTGAGCACTCGGTTGATATAGAAAGTGTTCCAAATGACATTGAACAACCACAACCAAAACCAAAACGGAAAAAAAAGAAAAGCAAAAAACCAAAGATAATAGAATCAGTTGCATCAGTTGACGAATAGATTAACTTACTATTTCGTAACATGTGTTGATAAACTATAATACATCAGTGTACATAATCACGTGTTTTTCTTTCTGGGGTGCCACAGTTTTATGCATTCAATAACATCATGTTATGATACAAACATAAAACGAAGGAAAGATACCGTTTTTTCGATTTACAAGTTTGCTTTTTTATTATTTGAGTACATGCGACCAGCTGCACCTACAGCTGCACCACCAACAACGGCACTGACAGCGATAATAGAAAGAGGAGCTGCAGCTGTAAATGCAATGGCACCAAACCCGACAGCACCAAGTGCAATAGACATCATTGTACTCGATGTTGATACTTTAGGTTGTTCAACTAGTTTCTCATACGAAAATCTGAGCTTGGAGTAGTCACAAACAACATCTCCACTTTTTGGATTAACATACTTAACGACACGAATACTAGTGAAATATAGTTTCGGTTTATCTTGTCTTTCATAGTTCGTTAGTACAACAATGTTGAAGCAAAATAATTATAACGTACAGTCCTGCATAAGCATATGAGAATGTAGTTTTGAGTGGCATACTCTCCACCTCGCTAACCACGTGTTCAATATCTTCTTTGCGAGAGAATGGGTCGTTTCTAACAATTGAGATAAACCCTTCTAATTCTAATTTCGTTGCTGAGGCACTGCTAGCTCTTGAGTGCGAGGATAACTCCATTTCTTTTCTGTACTGTTCCCAGTCTTTGTACATATTGCTTCCATCGAAGAAATGAGGTGGGGCTCCTGTGATAGGATCGGTCATGGCTAACGTTTTATTTTGTTTTTAACTGTTTGATGCTGTCTAGCCTTTTAAAATAAGAATGATCGCAATAAGCAGAATAGTATATTATACTGTTTGGAGGTTTTGCAGTTGGGACACACGTTTTTAAAAAAGGCACTTTCCTAAAATGTAACATAGATACCAATGGTCTTAAAATCGCGTGGGTTTGCCTTTGACGCGTTTCTAGTACTTAGATTCAGCTTCTAGTTTGTGCTTCTGTTAAAAACACAAAATAATGATACTACTCCATTGGCACAAGTGAAGTACCGCCAAGAAAGCTATTTGTAGTGCCATCACTGCAAGTGCTGTGTACGTTTTTATTTTTGTTTTCAAGTAGCTACGTAGATAGCGAACGGCAACCACAAAGATGAACAATATGTAGCGTTGGGAACGATAAGTGTCTTCAAAATAAAATCAGTTCCAAAACAATCACTAGAATCGCAGAGCATGTTAAACAAATCAGTGTTCGAGCTCATGGTATATCTTCAGATGCCTGGAAGGAAAATCAGTCTCATAAAGAAGGCAGTTTAGCAGTGAAATCTGATGTGAGCATTGCGTCATGTAAAAAAGTGGACGTTGAGGCGCTCATACATGGCGTTGGTAGTTATAAGAGACTGTTCAAAGACGACGATGCTCAAGTGGAGCTCGACAACTTACAAAAAAGCCTCGAAAGGATGCACTGTGATGGCGAAGTAAAGCTATTTGTCGTTCAAAGTGATAGGTAGGTCCTGTTTGCGGCGTAATAAGCAAGTAACTCAATGCTGAAAAAAAAGAGATACACTTGCTTTGTGTTGCAGTGCGTGTGTACTTGTCAGAGAAAGATGTCGAAGTTTGATAGCTGTATAGCCATTTATAAGTATTCAACTGCTATAGACAACACTGGTGTATACGCTGGCCATGTAGTTGGGATTTCGGGTTTGGCTATGGCTACTGTTGGCGTTGCTGCTCTTATACTAAGTACTGGTGGTGCTGCTGCTTTGGCTGGAATTGCAATAAGTGCTGCAGGTGCTTATGCGACAACTCAAGGAGCTTCAATGGCGAGATTGGGGGCCGATACATCCTCCGACAAAAAGTTGCAAACCTTGGAGGGGAATTTCATTTATGATCTTGAAGATAGGGTATGCTGAAATTAAAGAGCGATTTGTGTTTGCTGCTTAAATAGCTTGTACCAATAATAAAAGCCAGAAAAGCAAAAAACCAAAGATAGTAGAATCAGTAGCCTCAGTTGACGAATAGATTAGCTTACTATTTCGTAACATGTGTTGATAACCTATAATACATCCATGTACATAAAACTAAATCACTTGCTGCGCGTAAGAAACAGCGCTGAAAGAGGCCATGGTCAATGGTTTTCAAAAGTTTTTTTCTTCTATCTGATTTGTTCTCAATAAAGAAACAGAGTTATTATCATGAAATCGGGAAGTAAAGAACCATCAGGAGATGAAAAAGGAGATACTGAAGATGTTATTAACAGAAATAAATCAAAGAGTCAGCCACGTACACGTAGAAGGTCTGGTGATAATGGAAAGCGAGCTGATAGGCGGAAAAAGCATAGTAGCAACCCACAAGTACCCATAAAAGATAAAAAAGAAAAACAACAAAGACCGTCTTCTGGAAATCGTCCTAGCCGTGATAGACGGCGTAGAAACACTGTATCTTACGGAGAAAACGGTACAGACGAAAATGGGTCCCGTGGGATTAAACAGGTGCAAGAGGCTGTGCGTATGGCTGATAAAATAGAAGGTAAGTTCGTTACAAAAACAAAAAACAAAAAAAGATTGCCTTTGTTTTTTGTTTTGGGTGACACGCGTTCTTATTACTTTTCACAGCGTTGAAAAAGCAGAACAAGGCACTTAAAGGTCCGTGTAATTTACCGTAAATGTCGTTATTCTGTTAGTAAAATTTGACGTATGTTGCGTTTAGAACAAGTTTGGTTGGAGAAAGAGAAGAGAAAAGTGCAAAAAGAAGATATAATACGGCTTCAGCGCACGTGATTTTTTTTTCGAAAAGTACATTTTTTGTTCTATTTACTTTACTCAGTTAAAATGGGTGAAATGTACAAGGAACAAAAAATACGTCGTCAATTTGAGAAAGGTATAAATCTCACGTGGCTAGCGGGCATTCCTCCTACTTCGTTTTTTTGTTTTCTTCTTTTTTTTTTTCATGATTAAATTGCTGAGTTGCCTTTAGACTTTAACACGCGTCAACAACAACAAATAAAGGAAATGAAGGTGGATAACGAATTTATTGATAGAATAGATACCTCTGTAATGAGTATGACTGGAAATCTGATGAACTTTTTTTGATATTAACTTTCTTGCAGATTTACGAGCAGAAAGTGATGTTTTACGAAAAGCTTTGCTTGCGATATCACGGCGTATTAGGGTAAATAGAAAGCCTAAATTGGATGTATTAAAGATATGTGTAATAGCTAGTATTGCTGTTTCAATGCTATTGCAATTGTTCCATTTGTATTTTAAATAAACTTAGCAGCAAAGTGTGGAGTTGTTGCTTAATGACTCGGTCTTGGGTGAATATAGTGGCAAATTAGAGCCTCTCAGCACTAGTAAAACGGTAACTCACCACGAATATCCTTCACTGATCAGGTTTACACTGTTCCACATACGACGTACAATACTTAATGTTGCTATCAAATTACTGTTAACCGACAGTTCACAAACCAGACCCTAGAGGGTAAACTACTTGAGATTTTATCCATAGATGCAGCTAAGTTGCACAGCTGATGCACAAGTACTGTACCAAGGTTGCTGTACGCATTCTCAGTACGAATGTGAGGCTTGAATAACGCTTATAGATACCACAGTAAAACGCTTCACTTATGCCCATTATCTGCCAAAACAATACTAAGCTTTGACCGAAAGAACAAAAAACGTAGAGCACAATGTCAATACCATTTCAGAAGGTATTCATGTTTTAAATTACCACGTGATACTTTGACTCAAGCAACAAAGTAAAGACTCTGTATTTGTAAAATAGTTAAATAATACTATCCCTTTTATTGTTCAACAAACGCGGTAAACGTGTAGTGCTATGTGAACCCAAATGTTGCTATAAAGCTTAATTTCATAGTCGCTAGACAAGCTATGTGGTCTCACAACAAAAAGCAAAACCACAATTACTTTTTTTCGCAAAACGACATCTTTAAATTAGCAAACTCGCTTTCTGTATTCAGATCTAGTAGCAAAGTTCTTACATAAATCCCATGTTGAAGCCTGGAAGGTCTATTGGGTCTGTGGTAGAGTGGCGACATCGTAAAATTGTCTCGCAAGGGACCTAGATCTTTTTGGTATGTGCTTGCTTATTCACTCATGAAATGTTCTTGAAGACGGGCTATGACAGGTCCCAAAACATTAAACGGCTATGCAACAACCTCCATTGACGACAACTTAGTTGTGGGTGCACATATCCTATCCAAAAGGCACTTAAATTATCAACCAGTATCAACATTACTACCCAAAGGAAAAAAAACCAAGAGTCCAGACCAAAGTCTGTAAGAATGGAGATTTGGAGCGGCGGCGGAGGTGTTGATGGCGAGTTTATTGACTAGTTTTACAGGTCACGGAGAAGTTGCACGATAGAGAGTGCAATTGGAAGATGAATGGTCAAACTACTTCCCCAATTTGCAAGACCGCTGATATTTCTTCGCCAGTAAATTGTCAAGAGATCAACCGTTTTTCGTTACAACGCATCACATGGGAAATGTACGTTACGGTAGCTTGCAACGCTAATTACTGTAATAGTCGCACCACACGCCTAGTGCGAGTAAGAAATACCAGTTTGTACGGTTGGAAGGCGTGGTTACTCCCGACATGCAAAAAACGCTTCTAGAAGGTACGCCGCTACGATTTACTTGTATATGAGCTTTAATAAGCGTTCGCATACCAGATCTGCTAAAACTTTATTAAAAGGCATCACTTACAGTGCAAGCAGCTACCCAAAAACGAAGAAAGTGTCTAACAAGACTTCTAACTACAAAAAATTATTTGTACGCGATTTTACACAAGACTGTATTCCAGAGTCCTTTAAAGACGTTATACGTCCTATTTCATGGGAAGCGCATCAGCAAGAAAGTACGTTAAGCAGTTCAGCCTCAAATAAACGGTTCTATTTATATCTCAAAAAAAAAAACTCTTCATTCAAAAAAAAAAGTTTGATGTGAAACGTCGTCCGTTAGTAATGCCTCTGTAGGAGCTATACCTAAAAATTATAACGCTATATGTACTACTTGCTATAGTTATGACGACGAAGGTAAGCTTGGAGGTCATGTAGACTTTATACAGTACGTGCACTATCAAGCTTGTGACTATGTTTTTTTGGATTTTTTTTGTAAAACACAATTTACTTTGAGGCCAGTCTCTGATTGTTTTCTTTTTTTTTTTGAATTGACTTTCTTCCTTTTGTGTAGAGGATGGATTATGGTTATTTCATTGGGTCGAAGTGCCGAGTTTTGGTACAAAGAGCCAGATTGTGAGAAAATCTGTAAGTGATACAAAATCCTCCCACGTGGATTCTGACCTTTCTTCCTTGCACTCTAACATCTTTAAAGCGTTTACTGTAAAAAGTGGTGATGCTGTTGTGTTCAATGGAAGTGCTGCTTGTGGTATTACACATGGTACTACAGCAAAAGAAGACATATCTATTTTTGTTGTTAAATTTTGACTTAGGTGTTTCATCAATTGGACCCAAGGATACATACCCAGATTATCTACCAGACAAATTTTCATCTCAAAGAATCAGCTTGCAATTCCGTAACGGCCCTAAAAACGAAAAGGCAGTACCAAAAAAAGATAAGTGGTTTTATGCCTATTGTTCAAGGACTCGTGTGCAGAATTCTTCAGCTGAGAGATATGAAGCCGACAGTGAGTATAATTTTTGTTTAATGTAGTCTTTAGGTTTTAACGTTAATGTTAAAACTATTCTAATACACGTGTTAGTTTCACCGTCACATGATATGTCATTAGCACTAGAACAATGTCCTTTTTCAGATCTGGCACCAGAAATTTTACAGCATTTTTGGGAGTACTCTTCGCTTACTTCTCTTCATTCTTGTGCTGCTACTTGTCATGCATTAAGACAATCTATGTACGCTTTTGAAATAACTGCATACAGTGATAGTTTATATTGGATTGTAGTTTGAGTATCAAGGAATATGTTAAAGTTAGTGATAACTTCTATCAATGCTTTCAAACGCTTGACTATTTGAGGTATCAACCATGGACAGTATTTAAGAGGTACAGCGTTTAGAGGCTATTATTATAAAGACTAATTCATTATAATTTAGGTGTGATTTAAAAGATAACCGCGTAACAGTAGATATTGGGACAAACCAAGTGAGGTAAAGGCTTTTTTTTTTGAAAGGAAAAAAAAGATTAGAAATATTGGAATGTTGCTGCTAACTGGTCTGTTTTTTTTTAAAGGTTTGGAGTGGGTATTGACGATGATAAAGGCCCTCGAGTAGTAAAAATACCTTCCCTGGTTGGTAAGGACCCTGAGACATCCGATATTTACTATGGAGACGATGTAATCCCCAGGTTAGATCGGTTTGTTTTTTGTTAAGTCTAATTCTTTTCAAGAATAAAACAACTTGAATTGTCAAGACCAGTTGTGAATGGTGTTATAGAAGATTGGGATGCTATCATCAATCTATTAAAACAAGGGTTTATTAAGCTTGGGGTTATTACTGTGGATTGTGGAATAATGGTATCACTACCTGATAACTCTTCGTACGTTATTTTTTTTGTTTCAGTGCTGAACGTTTTCTTTCTTTTTACTAATTCTTAACACAGTGCGGAAGCAAAATCTCGCATATGTCAAATCCTGTTTGACGAGTTCCAAGCACTTTCAATGTATGTAGGTAATTCATCGTGTTTGTCGTTAATGAATTGTGGTACGTTTTATATTTATACTGAAGTGTATCAACACTTTTTCTTTTTTTACTTTTTGTGTTTTGGGTTGCTGCTTCAAGACACACCTTTCTGGTTATTTAATTTTTCTTTAGATGAGATAACCGGGTTTATCATAGACATAGGAGCTGATATCTCTTCCTCAGGAAGGATTTATTCAGGGTATATGGAAGAAAAACCGCTTGTCTATCCTGTTGGAGGAAATCAAATCTTTGATAAGTTTCTGTCTTTCCTTGATGAAGAAGATAAGGTACAAGCTTTGGTTATGAACTTACATGAATTTTAATACTTCTTAGGCAATAGTTGAAGAAGATCGTTTCGCTCTTGAGCCTTGGTTCTTTGAAAACAAGTTTTCTGTGTCTCCTGAATCAAAAACAAGTGTTAACAACAGTGTAAAGTCAACTGTTTCTCTACCAAATGGAAAGAGTATAAGTGTTCCTGAAGGAGCTTTCCAAGCATGTTTTGATGTACTGTTTAAAAACGGAGAGTTTGCAGAGGTACATATTACAGTATACTGTAATCCATAGTACATTAACCAGATTTCAGATAATCATAAAAAGTGGGCAACCGCCAAAAGATGATCAAGCCGATTTCAAATACTTTGTAATAGGTGCGTTATATCTTTTACCTACAAATTAGTAGTATGCATTATCTAATTGAGGTATTTAAGGAGCTACTTCTGGTGTTCCTGGAATGAAAGTACGACTTGAAAGAGAAGTTGAAGCCGCTGGTAAAAAGGTGTGTTTTTTTGTGTTTTTTTTTTCTTTGGAGCTAATGCAGTTTTAGATTACAACCGAAGGGTACAATCCTAAGTCGAATATATTTGCTCTGGTAGGAGGAATGATATTATCTTCTTTATCTACGTTTCAAAAAATGTGGTATGTCAAGATGAGAGTTTCGCATTTTTTTCTTATTTTTTTTCACGAACCACCTTTATTATGTTGCGTTGTACACTTTATTTATTTTAACCACTGCTTGTTTAGGGTATCCGTAGAAGAGTATGAAGACAGTGGTCCAGATATAGTACAAAGAAAATGTTTCTAAAATCATTACTAGTAAATGTCATCGTTTGATGTGTTGTTGCTTGTCACAGTGCCACTTAAAATATTGACACTTGGTGCATCCGTAGCTTGTCACATTGTTGTCTACTGCAAGTGTAAAAAAACAAAATAATATAGATGTGAGCTACTCCGGATTACAGTGTCTTGATGTAGCACAGGTAGTTCTCTGTGAAAAGTGTTGCGAATGTATGAGTGAACTGGTGGCTGTAAGGCATAGTAATGTTTCACGTAAATAACAAGAGTTGTGATAGCAATACATAAGCAACAATTTCATAGTTTTCTCATGCTCTTCTACAACTTTATTCATTAGTGTTTTAAGAACATTATTTTATCCACTGTTGGATGACAGAATCTTGCACAATGGCGGAAATGAAGCAAATTCATTGGAAATACCCTCACGGCTCGCAAAATTTTACCTTGTTTTTTCGCAGATTTTATTTGAAGGTACGCATAAGAGTCAATAAGCTTATCTACCAATGTATGAATTCACAAACTCGACGCGATTTTTTTTGGTGTGGGTACCCAACGCAAAAAAACGTGATATTACGCTTTGGTACGGTGTACAGATACTACAATACACGTCGAAGGCCCTTCTAAATAAAACTGCAAAAAAAAACGTTTTGTTAACAAATATCACGCTAGTATGGCGCACTCTTTACACGAGATCCGAAGATAAAACAGCATTCTCAAAAATATTGGCGAGAATTCACGAGCCAGAAAGTTACCAAAATTGAAAATACACAACAACAGCAATGACCAACCCACTAACAGGCGCGCCAGCTGATTTTTTTAATGCAGATGGTATGCACAAAGACTGGCAACGATATAAAGACGAAATGTCATATCCTCGAGTGGAGCTTGGAGTTCCTCCACAACACGATCAGAAATAGGCACGTTTAACAAAATAATAAGAAACGACCCATTCTTTCATAAAGAAGATATTGAACACGTGGTTAGCGAGGTTGAGAAGATGGCAATAAATACTACATTCTCATATTCTTATTCAGGCCTGTACGTCATCTTACTTGCGTTAAAATTCCTTTCACTTATTTATACACTGTGCTAGACCAGAACAGCCTCACTTCAAAACAGTTCGTGTTGTAAAATACCTAGACCCAAATGATGGTATGGTAGTATGTGACTATGCATGCGCTTCATTTGAGTTTGTAAAACAAGTTGAACAATCAAAACTGTCATCAAGTACAATGCTTTCTGTTGCACTTGGTGCTGTCGGATTTGGTGCCATTGCATTTACAGCTGCAGCTCCTCTTTCTATAATTGCGGTTAGTGCTGTTGTCGGTGGTGCAGCTGTAGGTGCAGCTGGGCGTATGTATTCCAAAAATAAAAAGTAAGACTTGTTTGTCGTTCGTAGCTTCACATACTAATCTCCAAGGTAACAAAAAAATCAGTAGGATTTGCAGCTATCCTATCACATTATTGTTGACAATCGATAGAATGTTTAAACTAACATATTGTCTGTTTCATTCAAGTTTTACTAATATTTTCTAGAAAGTGAGTTTTTAGCACTTTTAGCAGATCTAGCAAGATCTGACACTTCTGTCAAATGGTGTAGATCTATCACAATGTGAACTATTTGTGTTACATTTCATTGTATGACTTAGGTACCTTACGGTAAGTGATAGCAAAATTTTCAAAGTAAGTTTCAACAGACCCACGGAAGATGATCGCAGCATTTTACCTACGCAAACTGTACACGGTACGATCAAACCACAGAAGTGTTCAATGCGCTAAAAGCGAATTAAAAAGGTATGATGTCCTACAAAGCTATCGCATTACCGCCAAACACGGTATGAATGCCTCAAACACTGTTTGCTTTATATTTTGCTTCAAAAAATCAGCGTGTGTATAACTTACGCCTACCCCACGCTAACAACAGCGCTATGGCAGCATCCAAATAGCAAGGCAGTGTACTAACGTTAAAACCTCCCAAACGCTGTAGGCTTTGTAAACGCCGCTAGGCGTCAAATATGTAAATAAATTTTTTTGCTATGGGTTTGTTAAACCACGTGGGTTTGAAACGGTCGTATTTGCTAGACAAGTGAGGGTAGATCACATTTAAAAGTGAGCATGCACGACCTATCAGAAGTGTCAAATCCGTCAGATCTGACAGATGAGGCAGAAACTGGTTTTTTTTTGCTAAAAGTCATTCTGTCTCAAAACTTGAATGAAACAGACAATACGCCCACAAAATCCCACACATACAACTTTGAAAGCGTTTGTGGGTTGTATTTAAAAAAACCAGCATTAGTAGTTCTCTGAGGCAGACAATCTGGTAATACTACGCACACAAAGTGCTGCGGGTACGTTTCTATGGCGTTATACGAGCACGCGACATATATCGCTTTTTTGCCGCTCAAGTAAACCAGGTTGGATTCTGCCTCTTGACAAGCAAAAATCAAATTTCCTTTCGTGGTCTAATAATCACGTGCTTGTAATAATTATTAATTTTCCACTGAACAAGACGATTACTTTTCAATTAATCATTTGGTGCGTATTTAACAACTATCGATAAAGTTTATTGCTTGGATTTTTTGATCACGTTAGTTCCACATTTTTAATTCTAGTTTTGTGGCCTATTTATCGTGCTTGGCAGTATTAAGTTGTGTGTTGCTTTTACCAGACGTGCGGTGAGCCATTCGCGGTACTTGTGGTGGGGGTGGTCCTTCTTGAGGTTTAACCTCCTCGTTGCTCTTGGCAGCTTGTTCTTGACGTTTATTCTCGTATAACTTCTCATTCCGCTTGCCAGATGTCCTGTTAGACATCTTTTTTATGAGCTTCCTTTCTGACATATTACTGCAATGTTGTGTAGGTGGAAGGTGTTGCTGAGTTTTAAGAAGTGATTTGACCGGGTAATTCAAAAAAATTATAAACCGAAATGGGCTTGGACAAAAACCATAAACCGAAAAAAGTTGGAATTGCTAAGGACCAAGTGGTGTGTATTTCCTTCCATACGTATGGAAGTATCCACAACATCAGCCTTATTTGTTCCTTTCGTGTGCAAAGTAAGTGCCGTACTGTTAGGCTAACTGAACTTGTGAGCTACATAGAGGGTGGCAAATACCGGTCCGATTTCAAGATATCGGTTTTCGGTCCGGACTGGTATTTCTGCCATCTAGTTACACAATTTACGCTCCTACAAACCTAGAGGTGGTCTGCTTAATACTAGGCTTTGGACCTATGTATCGAACACTAACGAATTCAAAGCCATTGAGAGCATGTAAAACGTAAAAAAAAGCATGTGCCATGGTACAACATCAACAAAATCGCACATTTGTAACCGGCTTAGCCGGGACCGTACCAATACCACCTCTAACAAAGCCGCTTTGTGGCAAAAGCCCTTATAGATACTTAAAAGTTTAAGTGGAAATCGACATACCTGGGCAATGCTGAGTGCTTTTAGGCTTGTAAGGATATGATCAGTGTACTGCTAAACAAACCAACACTATCAACATACACCTCATATACGATGATAGATTTAGTCATGATCCCTGTTTTTTAGGAGAGAACTTCCTTTCAAGATATTGTGTTCCACAGTTTACACAAGATTGCTTATGAACAATACATTGTGCAAAACAAAACGAGAAGTAGAAGGTATAATGTCTATGAATGCAATGGAAGTCGAAGAACTAGCAGAACTAGTGTTTAGCTTCAGCGACTCTGCTACACAGTCATCGCTCGCTTGTAGTAACGTACGTAGTCAATTCCCAGCTTTTCGCTCTCAAGAACCTGAGTTTGGACCGATTAAGCCCTATTTTGGTTATATACACGTATACTTGCTCATGCGGTACAATCGGGATTCAGCTTATTGAATGAATTCTTTATTCAGAAGACTCTCAGAACACCTCAGCGTGCACCAAACATGTTTCTTGTTGCTTGGGAGGATGGCTGGAATGTCCCACAGTACAGGGTATGTATACTTGCTCATGCGGTGATTGCTTATTGAATATCATAGGAAGAACATCTCAGTGCAATTAATCCATGGCGAGAAAAGTACGATAACAAAAAAAGGAAAACCGAACAAATTCTTGGAATTTGAAACATTTTTTTGATACTGCTATCACGTGAACTAATACTTGCTGTTTGTACCTGGTATACGAAACCTGTTTCCTCATTTAAATTATATAAAAATGAGATTCTATTAACTAGTGATGATGGTACTCTAGTGCATATTCTTCATCGTGGTGATGGCAGTGGTGGTTTTAATAATATCTTAAAGTTGTGGTCTTCTGAAGAGGGCAAAGACTGCTTACGTATGAGATACTGTGAAGTACCTACTGCAAGTATATTCTATGATAAGCTTGGTGACAAAGCGCCTAAAACGTTTAAGTTTGAAGTACAACTCAGTTGGCAATAGTACGTCAGCAATGGGTTAAACAAACGCTAATTACCAAAATAGTTTTTCAAAAAATTATGAGCAGTTTGTGCCTTTATCTCCACGTTCAAGTCCATTGAAAAGATCATTAATTGATGAAATTAATGTCATGTTCTATTTTGAGAAAAGCCTATTCCTATCAGAGAAATGTCTCACAGATGAGCTGGTATGATTTGTATTTTGCCTTTTTTTTTGTTCATAATGCTGATTGCCTTAAGACTCGCTATAAGAAGCTCAAAAATGACCCTGAAGATAAATTTGTTTTTGATGAACATAATCAACGTTTCATCACAGTAGTAGATGTCAAATCTTCCTTAGCGTTGATTGAGGCTTTCAAAGAATCCGTTAAAAAAAGCAGTTCTAAAGTATGTAGTGGTACACTCTCTAAAACAGAGGCTGCTCTTTCGTTGAGAGTGGGAGAAACCGATATTACTTTCCCAGTATCTCTGAAGGATGTGAAAGTACTTCAATCAGTAGCCATACCTGCTACTTTCGGTAAAGGTACGCAATGGTTCAGAAGATTACAGACTATTTTTATAGTTTTATGTAGGGTCTTCTGAAGTACTTGACTTGGAGTATCGTAATGCTAGTCACATAGTTGAAGACAAGTTTAAGCTTAACCTAAACACATCAGCTGTTGCGCGAAAGGTAAGGATGTTATAATCTATTGAAGGAGACTAATTATTCAGGTGGGCGAAATGGCGCCAGAGTTTGAAAATATCAAAGCGAAGCTATGTAAAATCAACATGTACGGACACGGAGGTTTCTTCAATACACACCAAGATGCACCTAGAGGTAAGCAATATTACGCAAGAGCGTACTCTAATATCAAGTACAGATGATACAATGTTTGGAACTCTTGTCGTATGCCTTCCGAGCGAGTTCACGGTACTTTTTTTTTGGAAGTGTTGTACTTTGTTTTTTGTTAAACAGTACTAGGGAGGTGACTTTGAACTGTTTGATGAGACTCTAGAAAACCCAACCAAACTAAAATGGCCTGAATCTAGTGGAAAAGAAGGGCTACTACAGTGGGTAGCGTTCTTTAGTGACGTCCACCACAAGATATCAAAAGTAGAAAGTGGTAATCGTATTACAGTAACATACGAGCTTTATGGAACTCAAACTAGCTTTGTACCAAAGTCAGCAATTACTGCTTGCCCTTTATACAAGTCTCTTCAATCTATTAGACTAGCCAAGAACATATTCTCAAATGTACACTTTACAACATCGATTAGGGTGCTAAAACCAACTTTCTATTTTAGGGTGGCAGTTTTGGTTTTGTGCTTGTTCATCAGTACACTGCATCAACGTTGAATGGTGGTCCAAAGTGCTTAAGAGGTACATTAATACTATAGAGCACATCTGATAATGGTTTATCTGTTAGGTATTGATTCGCTTATCTACAACGTCTTGAAGGTTTGCAATCTCGAGCCAACACTCAAGCGTATAACAACGCTTTCAGAAAATAAAACTTGTTGGTTTGAAGATAAAGAAAGCTCTAAAAAATTTCCTGTAGCAGTTGTACCACCTAGAGAAGACGATATAGAACCATACATGTGTTTAGAAACCAACGAAGAGTTTGTCAAGGATTCAGAGTACGGATTGGGCATGAGCGTGTGCAATAGAGTATGGTTGAACGATGTGACCGAAAAAAACAAACTCATAGCTGCTTTTGGACCTATGATTTATAGTAACTTTCCTTTTGAACTCAAGCAATTCTATGTGTATGCTGCTATTTCATTTAAAATCCAGCCATATCACGTGCGCATGAACATATAAAATGGTAGCAACAGTGCCATCATATGAGAAACTAAAATATATTTTATTATTAATTGCAATTGTGTTTTATTAGTAAAGCCGATATGTTAATGGTTTTTCTTCCAGCTCTTGCATCTGTTTTGTACTTTACTATCTTGTATCCATTGTCAAGAAGTTCTTTGAGATAATCAAGTTGGTTTGGATCAAAAACATCTTGTACAATTGCAACTGAGTGTTTGTAAGTGGTAGGCTTATCACCCAACATATACTGTCTCAGTACACTGTCGTTCAAACCAAAGAAATGAAATTCATCCTTCAACTTATTTAACAATGTCAAACTCACCTCCTGAGGCGATAGATGAATAGTGCTAGTACGCATAAAGGCTAACACATACTTGAAAAGATCACCATCCCTGTCAATAAAGTATTCATTGTTCTGTTTATCACGTTTGTTGTTTTGTAGCAAAGTGTTAAAGAAGTTTGGCTTTCTGCTCGAAGATATTAGAGTTTCTGCAGTTGTTTTGTACAATACACCTCCTACATTAAGGGTGATAACGGTAGGATCTTTTAGTACATTCCTATCCATACCACGTGCGTTAATACTAATTTTCTCTCAGAGACTTTGTGGCTTAAGGCACTATTTTGACTTATATCTTTAACTTATAAGAAATCAAGCCAGAGCAAACAACTTACCCTTGTTTCCGTGTATATTTTTCTATCAACCTAGCCTGTTTTTGGTACTTTTCGTAGCCGAGTCGCCATTGTTCTATCTCTAGTTCCTGCGATTGGAACTGTAGTGTTAAGTTACACGTTCAACATACCTTAACGCTTAATTTAACGTTTAACTGTGCGCACCTCCTCGCAACTGAAGAGATACCTTGAATTTCAAAAACACGCAGGACGTACGTGATCTGAGACAACATAGTGCCTCTTTTGTAAACTCAGATAGTTAACGGATTCTAGTACAGCGGCCACTGTGAACAATGGGGTTTAAAGTAAATGGCTATTACATTAATGGCAAGGAGGTTCATCGAGAAGACGGATTTTACGCGTATACAGAAGGAACATTCGTAATAAACAACGTCATAGTATTCTCTCTTCGTTTTGTATCAAACAGCGGCGTTGGACATAAATTTGGGACATTTCCGACTAGTGATGCAGCAATGGATGCGCTACGTAGTATAGATAGATCTCAAATACCTCATGGATCCATTATACGCATTGAGAACATGGTTTGTACTTTTTTTTTGTCTTATCAGGATTTTTTTTGGATGTTTTTTTTGGCTTATCTTCTTCCTCAAGGTCTACCATCATTACGGTATATTCGACCGAGACGAAAGAGAAGTGATTGAATATACTGGTGATGCAACAACCGGTATCATGTGGATTGGTTCTAAGGGCTCAAAAGCCAATGTACAAGCTAGTTCAATGGATACTTGGTTGTGCAAATCATTGACAATAGTGGTTGTCCCTGAGCCTGATACTAAGTTGAAACCAAATGAAGTCGTTGAAAGAGCTAGAAACCAGATTGGAAATGATAAATCTTATCACCTCATTTACAACAATTGCGAGCACTTTGCGTATGAGATGAAGACTGGAATATCAAAAAGTAGTCAGGTATGTTCAAGAACAAACAAGAAAAATGTTCCAAGTTCTTTTTTTAGGTGAAGAAAAAGGCCAAAAAGGCAAAGAAAATCGCTGTCATCTCTACAAGTGCTGGCGCTGGTGTTGGTCTGTTGGGCACCAGTGCGGGTGGTGTTAGAATTGTGTTAGGACTAGATTCTGTTTCTGCATTAGTTCCTGCATCACCAACTCTTGCTGCAGCGCTACCATTGCTAGCTCCCATGGGAGTAGGACTGTTAGCAATGGGAGCAGCTGGTGTTGTATTAGGTGTCGGAGCATATTTGATAGCACGACACGCTATCAACAGTCAGACAGACGAGTAGGGTTTGTTCTTTTTTTGCAATAAAACAGTAAGCGTTAGTGCAGGTTTTTAAGCTCAATTGCACGTGTAGTAGTAACTCGTTTTATAAAACACTTGTTGTAGGTACTGACAAACTTCGATTGTAGACTATGTTCTTTTCACAGGATGAAATAAAAAGATTTATGTACAAAGTATTTTACAATTTTTTTAAGGGGTTTTACAGTCACTTGATTGGCTTGTAATAGTATATTTCAATAAACACCATTATCCTTTTACAAGAACATAAAACCAGTCGTGTCTCCGACTAGTTCCTTTTGAGTGGGGAAGGAACCAGAGAGTTGAACAAAAAAGACTTCGTGATTTTTTTGTTTTTGTTTTAGTATATGTACTGCTCCTGTCTTTCCATTTCGAACCTCGTCTTTAGTTTCTTCGCAACATCTGTGAATGTACGTTCTACACCAGTACCAGCGGTAGCAGATGTCTCCATATAAACCCATCGATGTCTTTGTGCTAGAGCTGACGCTTCTTCATAGTCAACTCTTCTGTTATGATGAAGATCAATTTTGTTTCCGACCAAAATCTTTACAGCATTCAACTCAACATTCTCAGCAACTTTTGTCATCCATTTCTCAGCCTATGTAGTCATGTTATTAGTACTTAGTATACACAGATAGGTACGTACATTTTGGAAAGATTGAGGAGCTGTTACATCAAAAACAACTAATACAGCATTTGTATTGCGATAGAAAGGGCTGGTGATTGCATCAAAGCGTTCTTGACCTAAAGGAAGTTTAAGTAAAATTATTATAACACTTCTTCGATTTTACGTACCACACGTATCCCATACCCTCATTGCGATAGTAGCATTATCAACTTCCATAACCTTTTCTTTCTAAACAAGCCATAAGCACAAGTTTTTTGAAGCTTTAACAAAATTTCCTTACATAATCAAGCCCAACGGTAGCAGTTGTCGCAACTGCTGCACCCTCAGTATGACGAAGAATAAGCGTTGTCTTTCCTACATTCGCATCACCAAGAAGGAGAACCCTATGGAGGAGATTAGGACGTAATCGAAAGAGGCTGAGTTGACAAAAAAGTACGTACTTGCAAGGTAAGTCGCCATAGTCTGAACCAGCTTCAGAGTCGTTTTGAACTGATAGTGGCTTCTTTGGGTACTTTTTCTTTTTGAAAAGAGTAGCACAAAACGATTTAGTACGTTCGTGGTTGTGTAGCTTTTTGAATGCAAAATCAACTTCTTGAGCTTCGCCAGTATACTGTGGTGAATTCCTGAAAAGACATTAGACAAAACCAATTGAAAAAAGGAAAAAAAAAGAGGAAGAAAAAACCGCTATCGACACGCTCTGTATTGAGGGTGATGTATAGAGGTTAGGTGTAGGTTATTTGCGTTGGGTTGGATACGTACTTTGAGTGATCTTTGAACCTACTCTTTGACAACTTCTTTTTCATTCTTGACCTCTTTGGAGAAGATAATTGTTTTCTTCCTTTATCAACATCTCCTTTTTTTGTTGCCTCTACTTTTTTTCTTTTTGATGCCTTTTCTGGTTTCTTCTTACTCTGTCCTTTAGGTAATACTAGAGCTGATAGTGATCTCTTTATCTTTTCAGAACTAGAAGAGCTCTCTCTAACGTGTTTAACTGAGTCACCGCTTGTCTTCTTATGATGCTTCTTACTCTTCTTGCTCTTAGTTTTAGTTGACTTGTTTGATCTACCAGAAGATGTCTCGTCTGTAACAACTGTATCAGATCTATTAGCAGCATGACGCGGTCTTAGTTCCCGATTCAAAGTTCCAACCAGGCAGTTACTATTCTAAAAAAGAAAGGAATAAGTCACAATTCAAAAAGTCAGAATCAAAAGAAAAAATCTGTTGGCAACTTACTTCAGACTCGAGGCTTTCAATGATAGCGATATCATTGAATTTTCTCGCTAGATCCAACGAATTATTACCATCAGCGTCGTACGAGTCAACAGCTGCCTTTTCTCTAAAAATAGAATTAGAAATGAAAAAAAAACACTGTGATTGTTTTTATTTCTAGCACGTGATGAAATAAACAAATTTCAAAGAAAACGTACCCTAGCAGAAGGTCGACAACTTCTGCTTCGCCTGCCGCCACTGCAACGTGAAGTGGTGTTACACCAAAGGAGTTTTTAACGTTAACGTCAACTCCTTTTTCTGAGATCAAGAATTGACATACTTCAGGGAACCCAAAGGCTGCAGCCCAGTGAAGTAATGAATACCTGAAATAGTGTTAGCCAATAACAAAGGCAAGTTAGAGCGTACTCTTGGCGAACAGCTTTGAAATCGATGTGACCTCCAAATCTTTTGTAGTAGTTCAAGAGTTGAGGTTCTGTGACTTGCGGATGGTTGTCTGTTTGTGAGTTGTATAAACCAGGTTGTAGTCCAGCTTGATGAAAGTATTCAGGTGGCTGATGAACAGGATCGTAAGCAACAGAACTCATTTGCATCATTTGTTGGAGAATCCATAAATCTTCAAAAAAAGTTAGGAACGGAACTTCCGCAATCAAAATAACGTACTAAGGCTGTAAACAAATTTCTGAGGGTTGCCACTATCTACACCATCAATGATTACGTCAACTTCGATATTTGTTTTATTTGGCATGAGCCATTCGCTTCCCTTTGGCAGTAGGTTAGAACCGTTTCTTCACGCGATTGTATGCATACCAAAGCTTCCACAAGTGGTGGGATTTGTACTTCACGATACACTGGGTTTTCTGAAGGTAACAGCTCACATCTGCATCTACCGAAATGTACAAGTTGAGAACGTGCCGGGATGTTCTCGCCTAATGAAAAATTACGATAACAAGAACATAGTAAAAGATTAGTTCGTACCCAAGAGACAAGCGGTAGATAATGGTGGATCAGAAGGACTACTGACTTCAACGCTTGGTGGTACTATCTTTAAGAAAACACTTTGTTTGTTGGTGGTAGTATAAGTCTGTTCAACACCGCCATTATCAGTTCTTCTCCTTTTTCTAACAGAATAAGCAGCATTTGATCTCTTATTTCCAGAATCGAACTGAAATTTCAAGTATTCATGTCCTAGAGTGATTACATCAGCACATTGAGGTAATAGGAGAAAATGTAAATCCGTAACGTCTTTTACGGCAAAGTCAGCAACTTTTGTTTATACCTATTAAAAGTGGTCCGTTTACTCCTCGCTTGAACAAGCGTACAGTTAGAGTAGTTTTTGAGTTACTCACGAAATGGGACGTGAAGCGACTTGGTCTTAACTTGAATTGTAGTTTAGCTTTGATTATAAAGTGCTCAGCTGTTCTTATTCTAAGCGAAATAATAAGAAGACAAAATAGGAGATCTCAAGAAGATATTATGTGAATTTCTGAAAATAACGAATCCACAGTAAACTTTTGAAAAGAATTCTTGATTGCAGTAATCACGTGACAAAAAAAAATTGCCGTAACGTCAGTAAACAGTCGAGATCAAGTTGGACTTGTACAACCAGACGAATTAAAAGCAACCAAACAACTAAAAAAAGGTATTTGAGAAAAAACTTACGGTGCGTCAATAGAACGGCATAGAAAGATCTCCGACTGCTTCTTTGTCACAATGGTGTTACCGACCTTGTATTTGGCAGGTAAGAATCGAAAATATTGAAAAAAATAAAAAGAACAGCGAATGTGGTACCGATATTGAAAATTCCACGTAAATATTCCCGTCTACTAGTGGTTCAGAGCTTTTCACAAAGTTATCGAGATTTGCTGACTTCGATTGAGGAATATTCGCGTCTTGTATGCATTTGAGTCCAACATTGCGTAGAGATGTATCTACTTTAATTTCTACATACGAGTAGTGCGGTACTTTGTAAGAAACTCTAGGCTGAAAAAAAACCAGTTAATACTACGATTGACCAAAGCTCAAAAACCAAAAAAGGTGATAGTGTTTACGATACCTTGCTTTTACCGCACAGCTTGAACTCCTTGATGACACCGCTCTGCATCGTCGAATCCTCAGTATCACTCCAAACTTCATCAGTAGGGGGCGTCAACTGAAAAAAGTTACCAAATAACCATGTCATCATCACTTACAGGTCCATGACTATTGAACATCGGATCAGTCGCGCGAGGACCTATATGACCTTGATGGTGTCTTTGCGCGCCTAGAGAGGTATTGTATCTACATAAAAAGAGTCAGAGAGTTTTCTTAAAACAAACACGAAGCTTTTTTTGTGTTTTGTTTTTTTTTTTATTCTTCGCCCAATTTTATCTGTCTACACGTGCCTCATATTTCCTTGTATATGTGGCGGTTCTTGTTTAACATACATGCCGTCACTATGTCCCATTACTACAGCGCCTAAACCTTCAAAAAAGTTAGTTTACAAAAGCCTTTTTTTAATTCCGTCCAAATAATACCTGCAGGCGATGACGGATATCCTGTATGTTCCTATAACGATTACAGAGTTAATTCAAATTGCCATTTCTTTTTTTTCTAATCGCCTACGCGAAACTTACGTCTTTTGCCATATGCCTCTGTACATGCTCCAATTGAGTTAATAACTCAATGCCTCTTGCTATTTTAAAAAAGTGAGATTTACAAAACGCTTTGCAGCAAATCTCTGTTTCGTTCTCCCTTACCGTAAGGGATATGCATTGCTTTTAAATACTCTAGTTTTATATTCGCCAAGTGCACACCAGTAACGCCCTCACTACAGAAACAGCGTTAACAAAGTAATCCTAGTATCGCAAAAACTTTGTTTTCTTTGATGAAATAACCTCATGAAGAGCTGTACGAGATCGCCAAAACCATTTCTATCCAACCAGTCTCTTAATTCTGTTTGGTTCCAGGCCTCCAGAGGCTAAAACAAACGATAATTAATAAAAAAACTCGTCTCGATTGATTTTTTTAACTTTGAAGCTGTAACTCCATAACACGTGAAGGCATTAACAAAACATAAGTTAAATTAACTCCATAAAGCGGTGTTTGTTACAAAGCCCATGTGTGGGAGTGTAGTTCTTTTATGCGTGCGCAATACACGTTTATTTTTGATGAGACCAAGAGCACGTACTTTGCCTTCCATTGTGGTGGTGTATGAAATGTCCCACTGAGAAGTATTTTGCTCATCTACTGCAAAGTCTGCCATCAGTGGCTTTCAACACATTTTGACTTATCCTTAAAAAAAAATAGTGCACAACTATACGCGTATCATTCTCTAAACACCTCTCTAAATAAGCTAGTACGAATAAACGATGTATCGAGAATACAAACGATAGTAAAGGAGTACCATAAGTGATTCTAGATGCGAAAAAAACAGAAAAAAACGAAAACGGCAAATCGTAAATGTTACGTTAACTTCTTTTTAAAAAAGAGGAAAACAAACCCGGTTGTACAAAAACTATTTTACTTTGAACAAACTCTTGTATGCACCTGCCTTTTTTACAACGAAAAAAAAGCAATGTACTGAAAATTTTTTCTCTTTGTTTCCTTAACGCTTCCTACGTCGTCCACGTTTTCCTTTTCCTCCTTTGCCACGATTATTTCTACCTTTACGCCTATTGTACAGTTACAAAAGAATACAAACTGCAAAAGAAGCCAACAAATGAAATGGTAACGGTTTTTCCCTTTTAGATCTTTTTTTTATCTTTCTTTCTAAAAACACGCACGTTGTGACGCCATCCGTTGTTGGTAAGTGTCCGGAAGACGGAGTTTTCTTGTCTGAAGTCTTCTTTGGTTGTGAAGTAGCAGCTCTAAAAATCACGTGATAAATATAAAAAATGGCACGTGATAGAATTATCCGTACGCTGGAGCGGCTGCGCCTTGGTGACCACGAGAACGTAAGTGCTCTGCACGTTGTCTTGCTCTCTTTGACTTTGTATTACGTTGCCAACGTGGAAGCCAACGCATTGGATCAGGACCTTCTGGATCTGGATTTTGTGGTGGTTTATTTCTGCGTTTCTTCTTTTTCTTAGCTGCCTATTTAAAAAAATATGAGTTACTAGTTGATATACAACGTCAACAGACAATTGTAAAGAATTTGGAGTGAAAACAAAGCGCAGATCTTTTTTTTGATTTTTTTTCTTTTTTTGGTCTTAAAGTTACGTACAGCCTGAGCTTTTCCATCTCCTTTGGTTCCTTCCTGAAAAGGTGTTAGTATACGCAAGTATTAGAATTATATCTCGTACATCGTTTGTAGTTTTACTCCTTAATGAGAAGATTGGTCGCTTCTCGAGCTCTTCTGGGTTTAGTTCATCATCTTCAGCTTCAAAGTCAGGTATACGATCAGCATACTCTTTGGCTTTATTGATATCCAACTCTGAGTAAACCAATGCGAGCAATGTAAGTGCTTCTATGCTGTTACTATAATTTTACTTAGCTCAAACTCGAACAACAAAATTTAAACTTCGTTTTTCATACCCATCCGCTTGAAGAAGTTTTTCATAAACCTCTGCAGCTTCCTTTCTACGACCAACTTGCATCTTGAAATCACCACTCTTTCTTAAAATTTGAGCGTAAGCAGCGCTATCTTGAGGCTAGACAAGTCTGTTAATTCATATTCAAAAAAACCAAAAATGTACAAAAAGAAAACATACCAGCGTTGCAAGAGCTCTATCTAGTGTTTCTATGGCTCTATCGATATTTTTTAATGACATACATAATTCTACTAAAGTAGCAACCATGGCAGGCGTATTTTTAAGTGATTCAATAGACTACAACATAAAAGTAAGTAAAAAACAAAAAAAGTTTTTTTGCAGGTACCTCAAGTGTTTCTATGACTTTTTCTGTGTTATTATCGTTTAATTGAAGTTGTGCCAAAGTAAGCTTAGCTTGTGCGCTATGACCTGGATTATTTTTAATGTGTTCCTATTATAAAAATTAGCTGAAATCTTTGAAGTCTTGATTTGGTAGGCGTACCTCTAAATGGCGCAAAACTTTGTCTGGTTTTCCTTCTTTTAAGAATACAGAAGCCAATAGTACAGGTGGAATTTCACTCTTTGGTTGAGCTGCTTCAATTTTTTTGATAGAGTTTCTTGCAGCTTGCAACTAAAATATCATTGATGAGTTAAAACGCGTAAAAAAATAAAAAAAAGCAGTGAAACATCTCGAGAGATGTTATTCCACTTGTTTGGGGTTAATGTTATCGTACCTTATGCATATCAATCTCTACGAGACATTTATTCAATACTGCTGTACTTTGTTGCTCAGGTGTTAGTTTTTCAAAGATTTTTGTGTCAACAAGTTTTTTTAATTTTCTCAAAGATTTCTGTTTTGATCCATGACCAGATGCAGCCATGTTATTATTAGAAACAGCCACTACTTGGGTCTCAGGCTTTCTAATACGATGCGTTAATAAGCGAAAAAAGGTCACTGAAGTCATTAAAGTATGAAAAGCCCAACGTACGTTGGAGACGAAAGTAGCTTCTCGTATATTGCTACAGCTTTCTCTGTTTCTCCTTTGGCTTGTAGTCTATAGGCAAGTTGTGCTCTGATGATAGCAGACTGATATTCAATCTCCTTTTCATCTTCACCATCTTCAGTTAAAGTAGTCTCACAAAGCTCTAAAAAAAACCAGCATAAGTCACAGAAATAAGAGAACTCTCTTTGTTTGTCTTCTCGAAGTCTTGCTTTGAACTATTTTTTTTTCTTTGTTTTGGATGGTACTCAGTCAGTAACGTAGATATCGACACGGCATCAATTCCGTCCGCCCGTTCGCAATGCATCATAGTACAAACACAAGAATCCAAAAAAAAAAACGTTCAAAAAAAACTTGTAAAAAAAACGTACTTATTGCCTTCTCTAAGTACTCAATACTCTTTTCTACATTTTCTTCAGCACATGCAGCATTAAAACAAAATTCATAGGACTCTTCCATAGCATCCTACTAAGGTGTAAGGGAGGTAAAAGATGAAAACTAAAATATTCTTTTTTTGACATACAGTGTTGCTTGAAATGAATTTTGTTGCTTTAGTTCTTTCTTCAGATAGCGTTAACGCTGATAAAAGGTTTGTCTTAAGTTCTACGGTTGTCGTGTCGGATTCTTTAAACAATTTTGTGTATAGCTCTGCACAGCGCTTATAATCGTGTAGGCGGGAGTACTGTATCTGATGTTAGCGTCGTCGGGTACATTTGGGAAACAAAGTAATGTGGAATACAGAAATGTCTTTAAACTATGAACGTACGATTTGTGCGCGTAGTTTGAGTACTCTTGTATCATCCTCTTCACGTTGTATGGTTTTGAGCGCCTCACGGTATTTTCCGAGGCGAAACTCGACGTATGCTGTCTCGAATACTTAAGGGTGTCAGAAAACGCGTTATGGACGATTATAGAATAAGTACCAAGTGTTTTTTGTAATTCTTTGCCAGATTTGTTTATAAAGTCTTGTGCTTGTTGAAACTTGCCATCTTTGATGAAACAGATAGCTTTGCACTTAAGTGCGTCATTATCTTCTGGAGCATGATCCAAAACTTGTTTTTACGTTATAATCGCATATATTAGGCATAAAAACGCACTTTTATCGCAAATATGAATTGCTTTCGAATACTCTTCCTCGTTAATAAACTGGCTAAGGTCCCGGAACAAGTTTTCCAAGTTTACTTCTGTCATGTTACGTGGTACAAGCTGAAAGTTCACTTTTGGTCAAAATCGTTCGCTGTCGAATATTCAAACGAAGTCATAGATCTAAATTCAAAAAACACTGGTGAGAAATGACACTCTCCAAACGACCTGGCTTTGCAAGACAAGATGTTGTGCTAACCCAGTACGTTTTTACAACATTTTGTGTCACTGTGTAAAGGTACGGTAACAAATGCTCCAATAGAACAGAAACCTGATTACAATTTTTGTAGCGGCTGATAGCGCTAAATTGATTAAGATTGTTGTGATCGTTTGATATAGATAAGTGACAAATCAGACAATAAACTAAATCATTACATAATTGAAAAAATTTTATTTATTTCTTTTGACTTGTTTCGAACCCGATTTCAAACGTCCTTTGTTAAACTTGTCAGCTTCATTAAAAGAGACAAAACAAAACGAAAAAACCTTACCTATGCCAAGGATAATATATACTTTTTAACGATGCATCCACTCCATAAGTGGTTGTAATATCCATAAAATTAGAGTTCAATCGTTTAAAACTGTACCGCGTATAAAAATCTATATCATCGTTTAAATGAGCTATAGAGTCTCCATGAACTTGATCAACATAAGCAACAAGATCTTGACGGAGTAATGACTGGTAATAAGCATCTTCTAATATCCGTAGACTATTAAAAATCTTATTGGCAGCTGGACTCTTGAAGAAATGAAGCGTTATTACATTAGCAACTACTGTGCCAACAGTGTTGCCATTAGTATTCCATCCTATGCTCAAATAAGTAAGGAATAAGGCAAAGCAAACTGAAAGAAAGAACACGTGATAGTTAAGTACCAGCGTAAGCAAAAGTATCCATGTTGAGAGTATTTTTGATAAACCGTGTTGAGAACGCATCCAAGATATAAACCCAAGATCAGCTCCATTAGAAAATCTATTATCAACAAGTCCTATTGGTTTAGATGTTTTTACGAAAGATGCAAGAGTTGCATAGTCAGTAAGGTTGTGTTGTATCGGTTGATCTAAATGAGAAACCAAACGATTAGAATTTGAAAAAAATAATAAATAAAAAACAACAGTTTGACTCACTTGCAGCTTCAAGTTGATGTTGTCTGTTGAAGTTGTTAACGAGTAAAATGACATCATATTCAGTTTCTCCAGGTTTCATCAGTTGTCCTCCTGAAGCGACAACATGCTGGTTTAATGTTAAAGCCATACTTTGACCTAAAAGGAAAAAGGCTTTAGTTAAAGTTTGTGACATGAGTTGTATGCACAGACCTTCAAAATTTGGAATGTAGTTCATGGTTTTAGGATCTCTATATACTACTTTGAACACAGGCGAAACACCTTGTACATTTGATGTAGCTCGTGCCTAAATAACTGAATAAACAAAAAAAACCTCAACATTCGTCTTTACCAATAAAGTAAGTCCTACTTCGTCAGCACCAGGGTACACAAGATTAGGTAGATTGTACTCATCGATATATTTTTTTAAAGCATCTGATTCTAATATATTCAATCCATATGCAGCATTGTCATCTAATGTGACAACCAGAGTTTCAAACAAGTTTGAATTATCTAAAAAAAAAGGTTAACATTCCCGTTACTTGTTTTCTTTTTCAACTGGTGTGGAGTAGGTACATTTTGTCTTCCATTCGTTTTGATACTCTAGTGCTTGCTTTGATACATTAAAATTACGCTTTCTTCTCCATAAGTAATCAGAGAAAATACTTTGTGGGATTTTTTTAGAGAATTCTGAGGCTAATTCTTCGTATTCCTTTTGTCCCGTTTTGATGTATCTTAACGTAATGTTTATATGATTTCTTGCTTCAATAGAAACTTACTTTGCATGGTACCATGAATACTGAAAGAAATCTATACCATAGGGGTCCCTATTCGAATAAAACGTTGGTGGCCACGTGATTAAATGAAAAGTTCCAAATAATTTGTTTTGTGAATGAACTGACTGTAGCACAACATACCAGTACCATACATCCTCAAAATTGATAGTACTATTCTCAATTCTCATTACAGTACTAGATATATACAACTAAAGAAGCAATAAGGATCATTAAAAAAGAATAACAACAAAAAGTTGTCCTCTCATTAAAGCAACTAAAAGACTCTTCAACCACGCATACCTTGACGTTTGGATACATTTTTTTGTAATTTACAAGTGATTGTAGCCTCTGTTGTGCGTAGTTTGATGTCACGTTGCTGATACGCGATTGAATCAATCCACCAAAGATGAACCTAAATTGCACCTGTTAACGCAACTCCAGACTGCCGTTTTTCTGATTTTACGTCTCTAAGGAGATGACAGCGATGTCTGCTTTTGCGATATTGGTGTCAAGCCATTCGTCTAACGCTTTTATGTTTGGAGCAACTCGAATTTGCGGTAATAGGGTTTTTGGAGGCGTTATAATATTGTACGGTGTTGTACGCGCCAGATTAATAAAAGCATCCCTGTTTCGTTGTTAATTATGGCCAACGTACTCGAAAACCGCACAAATGGCGTCGAGTGTACACTAATACGTACCTTGTGGTGAATCTTTCGTCAATTGGTAAGAAAAGCAATGTAGTAGCACTCGCTATATACGCCACAATCAGAAGTAACGCTAGCAAGCGCATTTAGTCGGTTGTTGATTGTCAGAAGAAAATTCTTGAATTTTTTGAAATTTCATCAATCTAGCTTTTGATAGATCTAAACATCAACTACTATATTCGCAATGGGTGGACTTCTATCGTGTAAACCATGTACGTACATTACAGATTACCGTATGGGCATTAACGGAAGATAACAGTGCAAAGAAGATTAATCAAACCACAGAGACGTAAGAGGCGTTTTGATAATGGGGTACGATACTATAATGTATGTTAAAAGAACATATGAACTGTAATAGTAATTATGCTCTCGTTTAACTGTTTTTTTAATGAAATCAATCAAAAAAAAAATGACATTTCTTTCAACAGTTTACTAAAACATTGTTTTAGCAAAATGCGATCAAAGGTATAACCAACACATTTGGTGACACAAAAACCAATACGAGGAAGCGACGTACGTGTTTTTTTATAAGTTTCACGTGACATGGTTGTCTAAAACAACTTGAAGCTTTGTTGTGTTTGCATTTTGGTTCACATTTTGTGTAGGATTTCAACCTGAAGTTGAAGGTAATGATATTGATTCACGGCCCAGAAAGAAACAAAAGAAAGAAGGTAAAGACAATGATGCTAGTCCTCAGATAGCTTTTGTACCAAATGAGTTTGACCTTAATGAGCGTGAAAAAGTTCCTGTACTGGTAAACGCATAGAATAAACACTATGTATTTATATCTTCAAACTAATAATATACTTTACTTTTATTTCTGCATTGCACAGAGCCCAAATCGAAGGTCATCACACATTGGTGACTATAACTGTGAGGTTGTGAGCCAATCCGCCCTTCAAAATATTTACAGGTCAAGCTGAAAAAGCTGATCAAGAATGTAGCTGATTAATAATTGTGTAAAACTAATTATATTGGAAGAAGACACTAGTTTTCAGTGTTATCCGCATCCTTACAAGTTTGCGCTATATTTATACCGCGGTATTAATATATTTGTCCGTGAAAGATTAGACAAAACCTTCTGCTAACGCGGCAAGTGGATTTTCACTGAAAAATTCTAAAATACATCAATAATTTTATGGGTTTTGTAACAGCATGAGTGCCACTATGAGTAGTTGTACACTATCCCTTGTTTTGCGATATGATGAATACCCGCCTATTTTTCCGATGAAGCCCTGATTTTTACCAGGGTACTCTTGAACAACAAACGATTAATCACATCATGCGGTTGGCTTTATCTTGCCTGTTGCTTCTTTTTGTATCGCTAGTTGCTGCAGACTTTGATTTCAGTGGTTTTGCGCCTCTCCCAGACGGTGCTCAAGGAGATCCCCTAACAGGACCAGCACTACCTGGAGGCACTGCATGGAGGAGCGACATGCTTGCTCCAGGTGTTTATGTTCTACGAGAAGGTAATGTTTCATGGTGATCACGTGCGCTCAACCATAATCGGAATTAACGTGGTGTAGGAGTCTATCAAGTGCTCGTAATCGAAGGATCACGTTACAGAGGACGAGACTGTGCTCTAGTGTTGGACGCTCCAGAGGTTGCTAAAAACTTGTGCGATGCTTTTATTAATGTTTTATTGAGACATGGGCTGGAAACGATCTTGTTGAAGCCATTAAAACTGTAACTGACCACGAAGTATGCACATTTGTATATTCTCATGCTCACCTTGATCATGTTGGTAATGCACATCGGATAAAAGTACGCTATCTCAACTCAAGATACAATTATCAAAATGTCTGTTTTGTTCCATTTTCACCGCATTTGGTTAGCTTCATTCAGGTTTATTTACTAGTTTATAGGCGGAGTGGCCTTGCGCTCGCTTCATAGGACATAAAGAAACAGCTCGGCATATTAGAGATAGGCTAGATAAATCTGATACACGTCGCCCACTGCCTACACGCACTTTCGAAAAACGTGCGTTTAATCACGACAAAATAAAATATAATTTGTCTTTTCAAGACACGTGATATGTCGATTGTTTTTAACAACTTTATCAAATATCAGGACTGAATCTTTACTGTTTATTTTCTTAGGTTACAAAGGTTCTGTTGGACATAGAGGACCTACTTTCTACCTTCACTACAACGGAAACGGTCACATGCCTGGAAATATTCTATTTTATTTTCCAAGTGCTAGAGTTGTTTTCTACGTTGATACAGTTTGGCCTAAATGGGTCCCTTTTGACTTTTATGGTACTCCCAAGCAACGTAGTTATTTCTAATATATTTTTCAGGCCTTGGAAACTTTGTACCAGGACTACAGCGTGACTTTGATTTCCTTCTTGGAGGCACCTTCAACTTTGAATACTTTTTAGGTGGTCACTTTGGTATTGGTACGTAAACTAACATCAATGACAATACACTAAATATACTGAACAGGAACACGTGATGATGTGGTGCAAGCTAGAGAATACTTAACAGATTGCCTGGCGTTTGCTGGACAAGGTCTTTTTAGTGTCTTTCAACAGAACGGTGGAGAAGTTTTCGGACGACTTTCACAAGATTCTGGTGTAGGTGATCCAACTGCTACTAACTTTGGCAACTCATTTTTGCTATTTCATGCTGCTTTTGTAGAAGTACAAGATGTTTGTGAACGTACGTACAAACACCAAAAGAAACGTTATGATCAGCTTTTTGTGTTGGCTAATTCGTTTAACTATAGCTCTCTTGCGTGACAAGTATCTTGGCGTTCTCGCTGCAGCTGATGTATTTGCTAGAAGTAATTGTTACGCATGTATGCAAACTCTAAGATTAGAATAAATACCATAACTTTGTTGTTGTACAACTTTCTGTTTTGAAGTTTTAAAAAAAAAGCAATCGCTGTTTTTGAACATCAGTTTTTTGCTTGTTAAGTCTTGAAACACTTCTCAAAAGGCTAATCCTCGTGGCAAGAAAGCATCTGTGGTACCACGTGCACTATAAGCGTATTTAATCCGAATGGAACAAATACAATCGTTCAAAGCTCCTTTTCAGCATTTTCTTCCTCAACTAAACACCACTGAACTTCTCGACGTACCAACAGAGATAATAGCCTGTATACTACATTTGGTGGCAATTTCAGATCGATTCGCAGTTTCTCAATGTTGTAAGGGATTATCTAGCATCATACATAATATTATTGGATACAAAATTATTCACGTGGATTCTCGTTCATCTTGCCGTCTTCTCTCTAAAAGTCCGTTACTGAAGAACACCAAAATATCACTTGTCACACTACCAATACGTGCTGACTCCATTATTTCTTGTTTTGCTGGTGTCCATACAATAGATTTAAGCTTCACATCAATAACAAATAAAGGTATTTCATGTTTGGCAGGGGTCCATACAATACACTTGTCTGGCACTAATGTAACAGATATTTCTCCGTTGATTGGTGTCCATACAATCAACTTGTCTTGGTGCTATGGTATTACCGTTAAATGTGTGACAAGTCTTTGTTTTACAAATACGGTTGATCTATCGTATACTAAAGCAAGTGATGATTGGCTTGCTCTACTTAGTAATGTTAAGCTAATATACGTAAAAGGTTGTAAAAATATAACAGATGAAGTAGTGAATACGCTAAAGAATACAACCGTTAAAGTAGACGAAAGCATTACTGTATTTTAAACAAAACTCAATAAGACAAACACACAATCTCCCTAGAGGTTCCGCTTGGCATTGACTTGACAATATATGCTTCACCCTTAAAGTGATGAACATTTGTAAGTGAGAAGTAGTTCCTTAGATGATCGAGACATTGCTTCATTATTAAATAAAGTGAGTCTATCTACAACCTTTTATTTTTGTTTCTTCAACAAACTTTGTTTCCATACTTTTCTAGGTATTACAGTACCCTTCTCCATATTTTTTAAATGAGGGATACCTTGGTACCAATCCATATATCCCATAGGCATAGTAGGTATTACATCTGGAAGTCGCTCTAAAAGACGTTTTTCACTTTCAATAGGTAAATATAGATAAATAAGAGTTGCTTCACTGTCGGCTGCCCAGCCGTATCCAGGATTTCCATAAATCACATCTGTATATTTTATTCGCATAATAGCAAGTACGTCACTGTTCATTACACCTTTTCCATAAGGTAGGACAGGTGTACTTTGCTTATTGATCTCAGATTTTAATGCTTTTGAAAGCTCATTATCTTTGTTCAATAACAGCATAAGTTCAGCTCCATTTGGCATTATTGGTTCCATTTCAGACAAGAATACTTTATATCCATCAAATGTGTTGTTTTCTTTTCTCTTTGCATATTCTGTTTCTATCTTTGAAGTTCGAACAAGTGCTAAGTGGAAGTAAGAAAATGAAACGTTCTTATTTTTTTCTGATTTTTTTACCCCTCTTTGGGCTTTTCTTACGTACATTCTTCTGGGATATCAATGTAATTTAGTAGTGGATCAGCTATACCAAATCCTCTTCTTGAGTACTTATAAAGTCTGTGTATAAATGCATCTCCTTCTCTAAGAGACATTCTAAATGATGATGCCAAGTTCAATCCGGTATTGTATGCTTGAAGAGCTCTTGGCGAAACCCATACTTTATTACCATCAAACCCAGCTGATGTGACATCAATATCAGCTGTTAAAATAATCTCTTCCTTACAATGAAACTTTCTACACGCAAAGAATTAGAACAAGATGAAAACAACTTAAAACGTTGCGTGTTTTTCAGAAGAAAAAAAAAGAACATCATAATACCCTAGTATTATTTGAATATGTCGTCTTGGATATCCAAAAACAAATGTAACAGTATAAGGTGTTCTTGTGACAATCACATTTTTATCTCTAGCTTTAAAGAATCTGTAGATTTCTACAATCTAAACAAAAACAAGTAAGCTTTCACTTAACAGATTCCAAAGTAGTGTAAAAAAAAAGCGATTGAAGACACAGTGTTGTCGCACAGTTTTGTTTGTGTTTGTGTACCTTCTTTTTTATTTCCTCACTCTTCATACCATATAAATACATATCGATATCAGCATGAGCATAATTTTTATCATAGTAATCACGTAGTGCTTGCTTTATAAGTGGTTTGCCTTTATCATCTTTATGCTCACTTAAACAAGCTGCTATACATCCACCAATGATAATAGTATTGTTCCACTCTTAGCATCCAAGTTAGTGAATGTATTGAGAATAATAAATAGGGTAAATTCATGACACAAGAGGATCATTGACTCCAAGAACAAAAAAAATGGTAAATATTTTCCAAAGCTTTTTTCAAAAGCAATCGTACTGAATCCACGCCATGAGTGCCCAGTGAAGTTAATAAACTGCCTCAAGAAAGTAGGTCTATCAACAATGGAATAATCACCAATTTTTGGTGTATTTGTTGGCTCCGCAAATACCTTAAACCCACAATTCTAAATTTGCATGTTAAACTAAATAATAATAATAAACGAAAAAGCAAACTGCTTTTTTCGTCTTCCTTGGTAGTACAGAAAGTGAAAAACATAAAATGTATAAGCACTAACCTCAGCACCTGATATACCAACAACCTTAAATATTTGTCTTTTATCAAACGCAGAAATCAAACCACCCATACAAAGATACTCTTTTGATAAACAACTCAAATACTTTTGTTGACAATTCTCCATAACTTGGCATACTTGTCCTCTTGATGTCTTTGTTTTATCTAAAGAAGCTAGTTTCCTCCAAGCCAATATATCATAAGGAGGTAACCCTTCCATGATATGGTAAAAAGCATCAGTCTCTAATTCCTGTAATTTTCTTATTTCTTCGAGTCCTTCTTTTGATGTTGTATAGTACTTTGATATACTCTTTGAAGCAATTTGAACAAGAGATAATACTCCCGTACGTTTCTATAATGAACATTAAAACAAACTTGCCCATGATAAGTAAACGCGTGAATACTTTTAAATAAGAAAAAAAGGAGAAAAAAAAAGGTTGATAATTCATCGTGTACTTTTTCTCTTGTGTCAAACAACATAGCCAAACCGTTATGTAACCTTGCTTCTGCAATATCTAGCGGTGTTTCTTCATGAATATCTTTTGTGAGTCTCGCACCACTATCAAGCAAAAGACGAGCACATTCCACTTTATTGCCAAACGCTGCATAGTGTAGAGGCGTTCTTCCGTTAGCGTCATACAGAGTAATACAATCAGGGTCTAGATAATTCCATTAGAAAGAGTAATTGACAAGACGAAGAAAACTTCATAACTGAATTGAAAATTGTTTGAAATTTTCGTTTTACTGCCGACAACGCTTGTGAAATGTACCTGCTTTGATTACAGCTTCTAGTAGAGCTTTACTTCCGTGCAATACGGCATAATGAGCTGCTCCTGGTAAAGCTGACAGCTGTTTTCGCCTACAAGTTGCTAAAACACCTATAATAAGCCTTGCCTACGCGTTTTGATCAGAAAAATACCGTTTACAGGAGGTAGATGTTAAAACTACGAATAATCGTTACCTTTGGTGCTGAGGTCATCCAACCTTCAGTATACGGGTTTGGAGGGTTAACGTAATACTGTGAAGCTGCTAACTCCTTAGGTTTCGTTTCTATAAGCTCTATAGCCTCTTTCACGGTATATTTTCCGTTTACTTTCATCGCTGATCAAACGCTGCGCTTTTGAACGCGGTTTCAAGCCTTCAAAATAAGTTTCAAGCGATTTGGGTTTCTCACTTCACTTAACCACGTACTCACAGTTGAGGCTAGACAACATCACGTTATAGTATGTGTGAACTGATTTTGATCGTTTGACATACTTGTATGTATTCGTGGTTGACCAGTAATCCATGGATTTTAGCTGAGATTTGGACCAATTCACTGATTTAACGGAGGAAAAACATTTGAATACCTCAGGTACAATACAAAAAAAGCGCTCTTACTTACACTTACATTACTGTTTGCTACTCAATTCTTTGGTTTTCGTTATAACGATTGTTCCGTACAATTGCTCAATCTGTATTTGGACAGTAAGTCTTTTTTTTCTAGAAAAAACCCAATTTAAACGGATGAAACTGCTTCTCTGTTTGGTACTATGCGTCGCTATTGCAGCAGCAATTAGCTTGCACAACATGTACGCGATTGCGTATACTTACAGCCTCCTTACGTAGCCTCTAGTGGTTTGCAACAAAACGATGAAGAAACCAGATACCGCTCAGAGTTCAAGAAATGGTGTTCTAAACACTCCAAGAGCTACAGTAAGATAGTTTCGTTGGAATTTACGCATACTGACATGTATTCAGACCATTATGAGTATAAACAGCGCTACAGCATCTTCAAGGATAATATGAAGTTCGTAGAGGGTCATGACCATGAATCAAAGGGCTTTAAAGTATCTTTGAACTTCTGGGCTGACCTCACAGGAGAAGAGTTTCGTGGCATCTACAACGGTTTTAAACACCCTGAAAACGCTTTTACGAACTTGAAAACGACAGGAAATGTATCTGATGATCTTCCAGTTGGTACGTTGAATGTCACTTTGTCATCTGACGTAAAACCAATAGGAGTTCCGTCAAGTATTAATTGGCGTAAAAGAGGTGCTGTCGTCCATGTAAAGAACCAAGGACAATGTGGTTCTTGTTGGTCCTTCTCCACTACTGGCTCAGTCGAAGGTGCTCATTATATTGCCACTGGTAACTTAGTAAGCTTGTCTGAACAAAATCTTATCGATTGCTCTTCTTCCTATGGTAACCATGGCTGCAATGGAGGGTATGGTTTTTTTTTTGTCGCTTAACACGTTTTTTTTTGTTAATGGTTTAAATCAGGCTCATGGACAACGCGTTCAGATACATCATTAATAACCGTGGTATCGATACTGAAGCTTCTTATTCTTATCAGGCCAAGCAAGGGTTTTTCTGCAAATTCAGACGCAACAAAGTTGGTGCTAGCATTGTTGACTACAAAGATATTCAGAGCGGTGACGAACATGCTCTCTTGAAGGCTACTACACTTGGCCCTGTCTCTGTTGCAATTGATGCTTCTCATCAAAGCTTCCAATTTTACTCCAGCGGTGTCTATTACGAACCACAATGCTCTCAAACCAGATTAGGTATACCATTGTTATTGGCAAGTTGAATTTTTTGACGCTTTCGTTTAGATCATGGTGTTCTAGTTGCAGGATACGGTGGAGCTACTACTCCTTACTGGTATGTCAAAAACAGCTGGGGTCCAAACTGGGGTCAACAAGGTTACATTTACATGTCTCGTAACAGACACAACAACTGTGGTATTGCTACATCGGCCTCTTTTCCTATTGTGAAAAATTAAATGAAATATCATTTTTGTTCTTCTTTCTTTCCTCTTGTCCAACAAACACCAAGCGCAAGGATGTAGTCTTTAATGACGTCATTTGTAAGCTATAGCCACCTTTAAAAGTACAAAACACGGCCCTCAAACGACGTTTGTCTGCATTGCGTGACGAACAAAAATCACATGATTTAAACCACTCCTAAAAGTACTTATATCTTTTCTACATTATGTTGCTATTGCCAGCAACAGGCACAACTGTACTACAAACTGAAAAAAACATGAATTAACGTTAATTTTTCTTTAATTTATTGAAAAGGCGTTATGAGTTTGTTTTAATGTACAGTACGCGTGGGTTTTTTATACAGTTGAGTCTGGGAGCTGTATGTCAAGTGACTTCACGAGGTTATTTAGTCTTTCGTCATCAATTCCACCAAAAATATCCTCTGCTATGTCTGGACGTACGCTTGAGTCTGGAATAGGTCCAAACTTTTTTTCGTAGATTTGCTTGTAGATTTCTTTCTTTTCTGTATTTTATGAGCTCTTTGAGGTGTTTACACCATGATATACTTACCTTCTTCAGTATACTCCCTAATTACTGGTACGCGGCGAGGAGCCTCCAGTTTCTCTACAAATAAGTTAAAACGCGGCGTTTAAGCGTATTCTATGATGCCGTACGATAAGGACTCGGTTTCACGACTTTTGCGTCCTGTCAAACGTCATTAGAGGATCCAATGCTATTGAAAAGCAAAACATACGTTTGTTACGTGGTGATACCACTTAATTGCGTAGGCTAGAACTGCTGCCATTGTACAAGAATCATCTCAACGATTAAAAAAAAAATCACGCAAAAAATAGCAACAAAAAAGTCGTAAATATTCTACAAGTAATAATCAGTCCTATCTCCTTTCGCAAATTCTACTGCTCTAACAATTGATTCATATACCCCAAGAACGCCGATAACCACTGAATACAATATAAGCAATATAGCTGGACCTTTTTTCCATAAAGGAATCATAAAGTAATAGAGATTACCCCACGTCAATGGACTATTAAATAATTATACCAATAAGAAAGAACAACGTACAGTCTTCCTGGAGCAGGCTCTAGTGGATCATGCTCATTGATACCGTTACTACTATCCTAAATATACGTTTTAAGCCTTGCAATAAATCACGTGATTTTGCATACCTTAACACGTCTCACTGAAAGGTACAAGTAAAAAAGAGCAGGGTAAATAAATTCAACCAGAACGCCTCCCTATCTCTTGTTGATTAGTTTATGTATCAGAATATTTCGCTTTGAGGTATTCGTACAGTTGATCCTGTGAAACTAAATACAATGTCTATAGGCGCATACATACCAATGGTGCATGATACAGCAATAATAAATCCTGATTCAAAAAATATTCTCATAGGTGTTGCTGGCTGTTTTAAAGGAAATAATAAATTGTCTACTGCTCCCCTAATGAGTAAGTTTAGTTTTGATAAACAAGATATTATGGTACCTCAATGGATAACAAATAAGTGGGTAAGAGCATATCACAAGAACAAGGTATCCCAGGCGTACAACTTTGAAGAAAATATCTTCACCTCCAGCGTTCAAATTCGTAAGAACATTGGCTATCATGGGTTAACTTTGGAGTGTATGGTTTTTTAGTACCATTGACATCTCTTCCAAACTGTAGGTATCCAAAAATGCTAATGGTCATGTACACAGAAAATGTTATAACAACAGCAATAAATACCTAAATTAAAATATTTAGATAATTTTTCAGTATCGCTAAAGTGTCGGACACTTTGCGTCTTTTTTTTCTTCACTACGAGCTTACGGATAAATTAATAAGCCCTGGCTTTGTATCACCAATTTCATTCCATATAGGGAATATCTAAAACACGTGTTAGTCTAAAATAGAACTAGAAATAAACAAATAGTACATTAATGTGAAAAGCAAAAGCTAACAGTATAATAGGCATAGATACGAACTGGCTAACGCCACTGAGGGCATAATCTATTTGAGGCTCTTTGATTCCACAAAGTATCTGTAAAGAACGGCAACAACTAATAGGCCTATGCCAACGAACCCAAGCTAGACGAACTAATAAGAAAAAATCCGGATAAAGATTCATTTTTTTGGTACCAAAGATGTGAATCTTAATGAGTGTATGTGTCTAAAGTTACATAATGGGAACAATATGAATATGCTTATCGACCACATTACTACTCTAAACATCACGGATTTTTAATAAGACCAAATAGTTAGCAATGTTCTATACAATTCGAATCAGTTTACGGTTTTTGTTTACAAGTACCTTTCAATTACCTTACCGATAGTCTAGATGCCACCCTATTGATCTAAGAAGATATGGTGCAACTTCTCCTAATATACTTTGTTACTCACGTGCTTAACTAAATTCAGAACATACCAAAAATACGCTGGTAACCTACTACAGCACCTAACAAGAAAAGTACAAAAGTGATATCTATCTAAAAAAAAGTCTCAACAACATTTCCTTTTTTCTGATTTTCGGTTCCTTCACTCATTCGTACGATAATAGGTCCAACTCTACCAAAAACAGCTCTACTCAAAGCCTTATAAGATCTTCCTAAAAAGTCACTTAGGAACTGATGAAAACAATCTAAAGTAGTCTAATAAACCTCCTAGTATTGGCGTTGATCCACAAGCTGTCAATAAGCTTGAGCTGTAAATAACCAAAACAGCTCCTAGTAGGATATAGAAACCACCTAATACAACACCTATCACGTGTAAGTAACACGTGACAACCATAAAAATAGAAAATAATACCTGTACTGACGAATATGAATGGTAATGCGAGTACGCCACCGCCGATGCTTGTATTCGCGATATTTACAACACATGACAGTATACGATGGTTCCTTTGTACTACTTCTGGTTGTGAAGTGCTACTAACATCAGAAGAACTCAATAAGTAGTTTTCTATTGTCTCTGGCCTCTCTCGGATGTTTGCCATTGTCTTCGTAGTTTGAGCCAAAAAGCGAAAGAAAGTTCTTCACGTGATTTTTTGTTTTCGATTGACTTTAACGCAGTGACCCGACAGCGTGACAATTTCTTGTCCTTCCTTTATTCACGCTATACACTTCTTTCAAACAGCCACCTCAAGTTATGGTGGTAAGGGCAACAAGATTCAAAGAACCACAGCATGACAAAAAAGACCAATCCTGTAGGCACGCCGTACAACTACAGCACAACGAGGGCACTCTTACTTTGGTACTTACGACATAAAGTACGTTAGGAGACAAATGCATTGATTGTAAGACAAGCGGTCAAGACGTATTTAGATGTCACAAAAACACCAACGTGGCCTCTTTTAGACGATTGTATCAACTACGATCTTAAGCCTCGTTTATACCTAGCTGATGAAGTAAATCACGTGATATCTTTGTTGTTTCAGTCTGCTTCGTGCTTGGTTGTAGGAGGAATTGCCGACTACTCTATGGGCCCTAGCTGTATAACTGAACAAATAACTTCAGAGTGGTGTAAAGTTCTATTTGAACAAGTTCCAATCCTCCGCTTTTTTTGCCCACGGTTTGTGCACTAAAGAAGAAATTTGGTTGACCACTTATTACATTATTTCGAAATAACAAAAGCGTGCTTCACCTATTTTGCAAAATGCACGCTTTGAGTATTATATTCGTAGCGATGATATCGCTTTCTTGGTGTGGGATAATGAACTACGTAAGCCTAGAAGATAAAATGGCGGTCTGTAACGATGGATCCCAAGCAGGGTAAAAAAACAGTCATAAATCATGCTGTAAGAAAACTTTTCGACTGACTTTTTTTAGCTATTACATTGAAAAGGGAAGCGACCCAGAATACTTTGTTTTACACCTAATGGGTACTCTTTTTTTTGTTTTAGCCACGTGCGATCTTTTGTGGCCTAGTATTTTTACCAATGATTTAAGGTGGTGGTTATTGCTTTGACAACGCCAGTTGCGAGAGTAGATACAAAGGGGCACTTGCTTTGATGAGTTCAAAGCCATGGGCTTCAACCTTAGATGGTACAGGTATTTTATCGTCTAATCCATCAGAAAATCCATACTGGCATAACGCAACGCATGTTTTCGCTATGTACTGTAGTTCAGACTCTTTTTGTGGCAGTAAAACACCAGATACAGAAGGTAAAGAAAAAATATTTTTGTTTTTGTATCTCCTGTTCAAAAAGGAAAAATCACGTGACATTTATTTTGAAAAGGTTTGAGATGGTACTTTCACGGACATTATATTGTTTCAGCAATAGTGGAGGACCTGTTTAAACAGCATGGCTTGGAAAAAGCGAAACAAGTCCTATTTTCAGGAAGCAGCGCTGGCGCTGAAGGTTAGACCTAAGATATCACTAGTGCTCCCACAATTTCTTACTCTTATATCTAGGACTATTACCAAACGCAGATAGAGTAGCTAGCCTCATACCAAACGCTAAAGTTACAGTTTTCCGTAAGTTACAGGAGTAATCTATTGTTAGGAGTGTTATTAAAACTTTATTTAGTTGATTCTGGCTGGTTTATGGACTATGAGCCTTATAAACAAGGATCTTGTTCTGGATTGGGTGACTGTACAGAGTACGAAGCTATGAAACGAGCATTCCTTATATGGAACCCAGTTGTTAACAAAAGTAAGTTCTTTAGAGTTCATGAGGTTCCACTTACTTATCTTTTCTTTAGAATGCGCAGCAGCTAAACCAAGCGCTTTCCAATATGAATGTATGCTAGGACCACATGCCTACCCATTCATAGAGACGGATACTTTCGTGTTTCAGTTCAGGTACAGAATCCAACTCAGTAACTGAAGGCTAACTCTCGTTGTTAGATTTGATGCAGCCCAAATGGGACACGATGGCATTTATAAGTCACCATCAAGTGGTCCGGAGCTGGCTTACGCTCAACAAGCTGCAAAGAACCTAACTGAAACGTACCACGAGTACGGCGCTAAGGCAGTGTTCAGGTATGCAATCACGTGATTGTCGTTTCCTAATGAACTAATAACTTTTTTTTCAAGTCCTTCCTGCTACCACCATACAATTCTACGTAGCTCTGAATGGACAAAACTAAGCATAAACGGTAAGACACTTCCTGAGGTATTCAATGATTGGAGAACTGGTAAAGAAACGAAACCCATGTACATTGACACATGCAACACACCTGACTGTAATCCAACATGTCCTAAATAAGAAACCTTCCTTACTTCACAACACCACATCCCATATACTAGTAATGTTAGATCATGTCTATAGAATATGAGCTACGCAACCTATGCAGAATAGTTCTTGAAGCATAAGAATTGAAGACACGTTTGCATTTAGTACAACGGGTTTTTTTTTGCCTGCTTTTTTTATAGCGGTATGTTTGTAATGTAATCGGTCATGTGGTCTTGGCATTTCAACCTAACTTCTAGAAGTTGTTCATTAATCACCCCAAACTGTTAACAACAATGTCTGAAGACTCCATTTACGGCAAACAAGATTTTTGGAGAGAGCTTGGTATTGACGAGGATGATAGACCACAATATGGGAACAGAGAACATCACCATGACAATTATAATGCTATCTCTGTAGACGGAGATATTAAACCTCTGGGCTATTTTGTAAACATCACAGAACACCAAAACATTGGCTCGAGAAACGATAACAGTAACAGTAAATACGACAAACAAGTCCTCGATGAAATGGCGAAAGAATATTCAAAGGCCAAACACACGACGTACAATATTTTAAATATTGCCAAGATAACGCTTTGTAACAAATCAATTCGCATAGTTGACAAGATATCACCTTCGTTCAAAAAACACGTGCTCGACATTGAACAAGATAACGAAGCGATAATGGAATATTATAAGAGGAATAAAATTACACTTGTAAAGTTACCTGGAAACAGCGAGAACCTAACAGCCCTTCAAGTGACCGCACTTCATTCTTACACTGAAAAACAGTACCTAAATGTTAACGACGCGTTACTGCGCAATGAGGGCCTGAGCGAGCACGGACAGTATATCAAGATTTTGAGACGTGCTATCATCGATTCGTTTCAAAAAGATATTCCGAGCATAGTTTACAGACGACTTGAACTTGTTGACAAGGAACTTGCAGACTACAAAGCGAATGTTGACAAGATCATTTGCATTTCTTCCTTTATGTCAACGACAAGGTACAAGAGCGATCTGAACAAGTTTCCAGGAAATACCAACGTACATATTACACTTACAAAAAAGAGCCAAGTTGGAGTTTGTGACATGATCAAGTATTCAGCTTACCCTCTTGAAAATGAGATCTTGATTGTACCTTACACCTACTTCAAAGTGGTGTCAGTGGACAAAAATGAAATATTTCTTCACTGCTTGGACTACACATACGCAGGTAGAGCTGTAGCAAGTAAATGCGCTATTCAATAAAACCTTTGTCAAACTTTTTCTTGACACATGGTCTGCCTTGATGAACGCTAAAATAAGCCAACTGACGTTAAAGTAGTCAGCAACCATTTGGAATTGTTTCAACAGAATTGCTTTTCAAGATAGGAAGGATAATGTAGTCCGCGTGCCTTAGATCTTCCTTAGCCAAAAAAAAACTCACTTTCTTATTTTGGAGAAACTCTTCTCATATCCCGTAAATCCAATCGATTATATCTCCATACGCCATGAAAAGGCAAGGATACTATCCCAAAGGCACAGAGCAAGCAAATAAGCTAGATTTGGTCATTGTAAGCTTTATATCAACATTTGAACTTCTATTCCTCGTTGCGTGCCACGCCTGGTTTTTATTCGCTGTTTTCTTGAGTTATTTGGGCGGAAACTCAGATTTCGAAGATAGACCGTATATCGTATTTTATTTGACAGTCATAGTGGCTGTTAGTGCTCTATGCTTAATGTACGTCATTTTTAGGATATTTTGACTTTACTTTTTACAAAAACGCTTCAAATCGTATACAATTTAGTCAAAAGTGCCTACATTTAGTAATTTTAGAGGTTTGAGTATTGATCAAAAAATATAACGGTTAAAGAAGCCCTTGAAACGTTAAAGTTTCGGTTTTTTGCTTTTTTTTTGGACAAAGTACTCTTATCAAAAATTTGCTCTTTGTGGCCGCTTGTGTGATTTATTTATGTTCTTAACTGACTTTCCTGTATTAGACTTAAGCAGAAGACATATGGAGAAGCAGTAATGATGCGTCAGAAGATATTAATTGGTTGTGTAGTACTTGCAATATTTTATGCAACATACTACTTTTTAAAATCTATTCTTGTTGATATTAGTGACGCTTTTAACCAGTCACGTGATGTTACATATTCTTCATTGAATCCTGGGTTAATAATATATTTACCTGTATTATCTCTGTTAATAGGTATGTACCTGAGAATCAAGAGAGACGACCAAATGTACTTGATTATATCTTGGTTTATTTCAGTACTGTATATTGTTTTATTGGCTATACCAATGGCCGTTATTCATTCTACAGTGTTCCCAGGAGTGCCACTTATGTGGCTTGTATCACATTTTATACTTTTAGAGCCTTATCTTCTAGATAGAGCTATAAAAGCTGCAGAAAGCCGCTATGTAAGGTAAAAACAATAAAAAAAACTTATTGTCATTGTCATTTTCAATACCGCGTGCACTAAAGATACCCTGCGTGGGGACGTAATTTATACTATCAAAGAGAGCTACTGCTAATAGCCAGTTTGAGGAAATGTGACAAAGGTTAACCTTTGTATGTAGGCTTTACGCTCATTAAACTCATTGCCAATTGGCAAACATAAACAATGTTGTTATAAAACTAGATACTATTTATTAATTCCTATTCATTGGTCCTTCTGACCTTAATACGTAAACCATTTGGTACATCTTGTTGAGTTGCAAGTATACAATATCCGCCACCACAACCTAGGTAGAAAGTCAGTTAACTACAAAAAAAACTTAAAATTTAAAACAAAATTATTATTGGTACCTGTACTGACTCTACCAGTGGCACCATATTGGCATGTGAGTTTGTCCAGTGATGCATCAATATCTTTATTACTTGTTAAAGGTAAAATAATTTTCCAAGCGTCATGTGTAGCAGTCAATCCCTTTCCAAACTTTTCAATATCCATTTCCACTTAACCAACAAAATTAGATAAAAAGCGTTCCAAAGCCTGACGTACTAATACCATCCCAGCAAAGTTGACCTCCCTTAGCAAGTAAAGAAACACCTACAGTATATTTAGAAGAAGTCAAAGTATCTAACAAACCTTCAGGAGTGATGTTCTGAGTCTCCAAAGGATCGTAACCTTCTGGACGCTGATCTAAGGTTTCAGTTAAAAAACACAAAAATCAACAAGAACTTGTTACCAATTTCTATGAGTACAATTGTCTTCTCAAGCCAGTCACATATATCCTTATCTTTAACTGTAGTAACTTCTTGTGGCCAGTAATCTCCATCCTTGTAAAACAGCCTACACAAGAACTTTAGACACTCAAAAAGAAAAGCATAAAAACTAAACAAAAGAAAACAAAAAATCGACATCCTTGTACATGCCTGCTAACACCAGGAACACATAATCCGATATGATCTTGAGAACCACTTACATATTTGCTACCAGGTGGATTTTCGATACCAAAAAGACATTTTGCTAACTCCAATGGCTTTTGCCTTAACATCTCGTCAATTTTCAAATATCATCAACAAAAATAGTACAAAAGCTTACTTAAAAATGCGCTTATTCCATAGCTCTCCTTTCCACTTTTCTCTAGATGATGTAGCCAAACCAGCACGTAAATTATAAGTCCTAAAAGAGTATTTAAAACAAGTTTAATCAAACACAAACCAAAGACTACGCATGTAAAAAAACAAAAAAAGTTTCGGTTAATTACGTGATTGGTTGAATGTTTACTACGACGACAGGTCCAGAACCTACTTTGTTTACAAACGGTTGATCTAGCCTATGGTTCAAACGGGGTTTTAGTTTTGATAAATTCGTTTAAACTGTTGTTAACGGTACCAACCGCCAGCCAGGCAAATACGGTATGGAGGCTCTACTACCTTGTCTGCCGATTGCTTCATCTAAGAGATACCGTTAAACAAGGCCGTTAATCTTAAATATAGTACATCTTGTTTAATAGACGTTGAAGAGCGTGCTGGAAGACCTTCAAGCGGTACTCTATCGAGTACGATGTATTTTGTGCCTAGTTCTTTACAAAGAGCTTCCTTTGTTTCTCTAGCGCCGTCATCGTTTACTTTAGAGCGTTTAGCCCGAAAACAACACGTGAAATTTAGGGTTAGGTACCAACAAAAAAATCTGGGTTGAGCTTCCTCATTTCGGGCTCATACGCCAACAAACCTTTGCCTGTTTCCATGTGAACAGCGGTAATGTATTTAATAGACTCTAGAAGCGCTTTGCGCTCAGAAAATGAAAAAAGAGGTGGTCGCCCTTTTCAAAAACTATTAGCGTGGAATTGCCGGTTCACTTGCTCTTACCTTTCAATCTAATGATATTTTCATCAGTACCAAGACAAACATTAACTTGGCCATGTTCAGCAGCTCGCCGAAAAAAAGCAATATGACCAGCATGAAGCAAGTCGAAGCATCCACTTACGACTACCTAAAAGGTCTTTTTTAAACAAAGTTTAAAATAAATTTAAAAAAAACTAAACAACACTTTCGCTTTGATGGCATTACACGCTTGAACGTACTACTTTATCTTTATTTGGGTTCATTATACGCTAGCAATAATGATGTGTTGCTTTTATCTTGTTCCCCAGACTTCAAGAGATTATAGAAGACTTAACTGTTTCAATCAACTGATTAAAGGGTTTGCTGTCAAGTACAAAAGTAATGTCACGTTTTGTTTGGAAAATATAAAGGAAATATCACGTGAAAAGTTGTCTCAGTATATTGTCCATGTCATTTGACACCAGAAGAAACAATGAAGTATGCGTTTATATGGTTCTGGGTCATAATAAAACGACGCGAAATGTTTTGTTTACCTAATCCGCTTGATTTGTAAAATGACTTCAAACAACTTTTTTTGTGACACTGTCGCTTGAGTATTGCGCTGTAACGACATGAAAACATTGTAGACTAGTTTCGAGCGTTACGTCAGCAATAAAACATACCGCACCTCTAGCTGCGGAGAGAATGCTATAGTTTTACGTACTTTGGCGCTGGTAAGCTGTGCATTTGGTTCTCGTCGAACTTTGCAACCGTACAGTGACATGCACCTACTAGTATCTGATTTACGCGATATGTACACTAACTAAGGTCACCATTGGACGTTGTGTCTTTTAGACCGTTTTTGCTTTGTAAAACCAATGGCTGTGCATTTACCGAACGACTAACCTCAAGCAGTTGTTAGAGCAATTACTTTGGTTGAAACAAATGCGTTGTCGCTATTGCGTTAAACAAACGGAGTTATTAGGGTAAAGGTATTTTCATGTCGTTACGTGAAACGAATACTTGAAATAAAACCTCAAAAAAATCATAATTCATCAAGCGCAAAAGCGAGTAACAACAAAACAAACACTAAACAAATATAATGCAGATCTTCGTAAAGACTCTAACAGGCAAAACAATCACCCTTGAGGTCGAGCCATCTGATACAATTGACAACGTCAAGCAAAAGATCCAAGATAAAGAAGGTACGCGCTTGTTTAGAACCTTTTACCCTCGCTCTTAGTAGAATTTCTTTTCACCTAAATATACATAAACCGTCCGCTGTAATCTCCTACTCACGCCTTCTTTGCAGGTATTCCACCAGATCAACAGCGTCTTATCTTCGCCGGCAAACAATTAGAAGACGGTCGTACATTGAGCGACTACAACATTCAAAAAGAGTCCACTCTTCATCTCGTCCTCCGTCTACGCGGTGGTATGCAGATTTTCGTCAAAACGCTCACTGGGTACGTAAATACTTTCTCCCTTTCGCTCAAAAATCGCTCTTTTACCCACACGAAACCTCTTACTGACTTCTTTTAACAGTAAAACAATTACCCTTGAAGTAGAACCATCCGACACGATCGATAACGTTAAACAAAAGATTCAAGACAAGGAAGGCATCCCTCCAGATCAACAACGTCTTATCTTCGCCGGTAAACAACTCGAAGACGGCCGCACCCTCAGCGACTACAACATCCAAAAGGAATCAACCAAAACTCCAATCCTTGTCCTTCGTCTACGCGGTGGTATGCAAATCTTCGTCAAAACCTTGACTGGTAAGACAATCACCCTCGAAGTCGAGCCTTCCGACACGATCGACAACGTCAAGCAAAAGATCCAAGACAAGGAAGGTATTCCTCCAGATCAACAACGTTTGATTTTCGCCGGTAAGCAATTGGAAGACGGTCGCACTTTGTCCGACTACAACATCCAGAAGGAATCTACCCTTCACTTGGTTCTCCGTCTCCGTGGTGGTATGCAAATCTTTGTCAAGACCCTCACAGGCAAAACAATCACTTTGGAAGTTGAGCCATCTGATACCATCGATAACGTCAAACAGAAGATTCAGGATAAAGAAGGTATTCCTCCAGATCAACAGCGTCTCATTTTCGCTGGTAAACAGCTTGAGGATGGTCGCACATTGAGCGATTACAACATCCAAAAGGAGTCCACTCTCCATCTCGTCCTTCGCCTTCGTGGAGGTTGTTAAATAATATACCGGCTAAAAAATCGCCACCTGTTAAATAAAACCTTGTATTCTTCTACTCATTTGCCTTTTTTTCGTTTTCATACTAACGACTGTCAATGTATTTAGTACACTTACTTCTGTTTTTGTTTTATCACGTGAAGTATGCAATTTATTTTCAAATAAAATTAACCAGAAATAAGTTACCTTCGGACAAGATACAACGCAAATACACAACGAAGACATAGGTTCAAGCTTAATGAAACGTAAAATGGAAGAAGAACAGACACCAAAGGCTTCACAAAACGTATTTTACCTTACCAGGCTTCCAGTTGAAGTAATAGTGCATATATTACAACAAGGATCATATACACTGCGCTCAGCCCAAACATGCCACTTGTTGCGAGAAATCGTTCATAACCATGTTGGATATCCTAAAATCAATGTTACCAGCGAAAGTGAAGTAAAATTTCTCCACGGGAGTCCTTTATTAAAGAACTCAGTTATTTCTTTTAGTCTATTCCGTAAAGTAACCGACAGCCACTTGCAATTACTAGCAGGCGCTCATTCCATCGATTTACGACTCTGCAGCAAAATAACAAATGAAGGATTGAAGGCCTTGGCAGGTGTACACACTATTCACTTACGGTTGTGTATCTCAATAACAGATGAAGGCGTGAAGGCGTTGGTTGGTGTCCACGTGATTAATTTATCACAAACAAATATAACAGATGAAGGTGTAAAGGCGTTATCTGGTGTACACACTATTCACTTAGATTGCACAGATGTAACAGATGAAGGTGTAAAGGCATTGTCTGGTGTACATAAAATTGTTTTATCGGAAACAGATGTAACAGATGAAGGTTTGAAAGCATTGTCTAGTGTACATACAATCTACTTAAGGCGCTGTAAGTATATAACAGATGAAGGCATCAAAGCGTTGGCTGGTGTACATAAAATCAGGTTATCATACACAAAGGTCACTGACAAAGGTTTGAAGGCGTTGGCTGGTGTACACACTATTCGTTTACGTCATTGTACCTTAATAACAGATGAAGGTGTTAAAGCATTGGCTGGTGTGCATAAGATTGTTTTGTCACAAACAAATATAACAGATGAAAGTGTGAAGGCATTGTCTGGTGTACATAACATTATTTTATCACAAACAAATATAACAGATGAAGGTTTGAAGGCATTGTCTAGTGTACACACTATCCACTTACGCTGTTGTGATTCAATAACAGATGAAGGTTTGAAAGCATTGTCTAGTGTACATACAATTAACTTGAGTCTAACAAACGTAACAGACAATGGTATTTCGGTGTTGGCTGGTGTACATAAGATAGACTTATCACAAACAAATATAACAGATGAAGGTTTGAAGTCATTGTCTAGTGTACACACTATCTACCTACGTCACTGTAACTCAATAACAGATGGAGGTTTGAAAGCATTGGTGGGTGTGCACACTATCGATTTGTCCAACTGCTACAAGATAACAGATGAAGGCGTTAAGGTATTAAGTGGTGCACATAAGATAGAAATCTAATTAAAAAAGAATGGAAACGCTAAACCCTTGTATTCTAATCTTTGAAGGTATCTCCATGTAGCTACTCTGCTATCTATAATAAATTTAGTTTCTCATTAGTATTTGAGTGTAGGTTACCAATGATTTGCACTTAATAATTAGTGCAGTATGGGCATTATTGGTTTGCTTGTGTACAGTTTATTGCAACTTCTTATTATCAATTATCTTTCAAAAAACATGTGAGTGCCCTCAAGAAAAGCAAAAAGGATGTGAAAGGTGATCGTGTCAATTGGTTTTAAGTCTCCGGGAAATCCCGAAGAGGGGGGAGGTAGGAGTTTGAAAGGGCCACATGACACCTCTCAAAGCTCGAATGTCGAAGTAAATTCCGTCGTCGTAGTAATAGTCATATGATAAGTCCTCTTTTCGTCGGTACATCAGCTCGTATTTTAGTAAGTATTTGTTTTGCGTATTGCCGATGGACCAACGGGACGTGTCATATGCTACCACTTGTGACATTAATGTCACAGCGAAATAACTCGAAACCCAAGCTAAGAGATTGTGCATGGACGTCTTTTTCAAGACTCCTTTACACGAACACTCAGTACGTAGTAGAGTTATATATTTATGTAGAAGCATTGAACTGCACCTATTTTCACTATCCATTAGTATTGTAGATTATAGTGGTATTTAAAGAAGCCGAACTGACCAAGAAAAAAAAAGTGGGCAAAAAACTTGCGAGATTTCCATTTTTCATCAAATTGACTTTTTCTGTGAATATGTGACTAAAAAAGTCAACCGTACGTAGTCAACCATTCAAGCCTTGGAATGGTTTATGTTGTGAAGTAAGACGAATTTTATTTCAGACAGGAAAGGTATGGGAAAAAAACGATTAATGAGCTTTTCTATCAACTATTTTTTTTTTGAGTCAAACTTTTGTTATTCTCTTGGCGTTTAAACAAAACAAAAGTAAAATTTATTGTCTATATGTGTGTTATACATTAATTATTTGCAAGGTATTCATTCAGATCCTTCTTCACTGGTACTTTCTTTAAGCAACCCTTCCTTCTCTGCATCTTCACACTTTTTCTTCCATTTGTCACGCCCACTCTTTGCCTTGTCCATCTGAACTTGTAGCCTAGGAAAAGAAACATTAGCTTCACTGATACACGTATTAAACTGGCGTACTCAGTTAATCTGTCTTTTAGATCTTGTATACGAGTATGAATATCTTCGGTAACATTTAGTTGAGAATCATCTCGTGAATCAGGAATAGTAGGTCCTATCGAGGCAGCCATTTGAAAAGAAGAATCTGTCCTACTATTTGTATACTCTGGGAAGTCTGTATTATTACCCCACATTATATAGTGTACGCCCAAAAGAAGCACAGTGAATACTAAAAAAAAAATTAAATTAATTTAAAAGAACAATTTCTTATTAGACTTTGTTTCACGTGAATGTCACGTTTTCGAGGTTTTTTAACGTACCTACTGAGCATATGATACATAGAGATGTGAAAACAAACACTGTGGTATCAATACCACGTCCAGTTTTATCTCCAAGACTGAGAAGAATAGCGAACATTATAATTGTAAAGATACCCACATTATAAATAGCAAATGCGAGAGCTTTTGAGAAGTGGACGCTTATTATGTTTGTTTTGGTAACAAAATAAGCAAATAAGCACCCAATGGCAACAAAGACAAGCTAAATAAGAAATTCCATAATTAGAGCAACACGTGTCAAATAATTAAAGACGAGAAAAATGTTGTTTTTTGTTGCTGGAACTTACCTTTTCTGCGGCTAGAATTACGTCGAAAGCATCTTTAACAACATCGGAGTTTTCACAAGTTATGAATGTTGTAGATAAATCAAAGTCGTCAGGGGATGTAGTAACACTCTTAGGATCTGCAAGTACTGAAAATAGTACAAGTACTACTGTATCAATAATAACAAGTCCAAGTACTATGACAAGAACAGATCTCATGCTATTTCCATTGTAAGACTATTTAAAACAATAATCACGTGGCGTTATGTACCTGACGTTTCGCCTTGTATTCTTTCCTCTATTTATAACCCAAGCTAATATCGCTGTAGCAACAAGTGTCCTTTGCAGATTATAAGAGGATGAAAAAGTTGAGGTAAGTAATTAAATACCCGAATGCAAGTGTAAAACCAAGATGAAAAGTGTATTTCTGTAAGTGACAACAAACATCAGAGTCAATAGCTGGCGTCCATATAAAAATAGTAGATCTAGATAATGTCAGTTCATGTTAAAGGAAAGCGATGAGGTAGAAATTAGTTACGTACATCATAATAATACAACCAAAAGTAAGTAGAACAGAGAATAAAGGAAATGGTCTTCTGTTTCTCTACACGTGATTTTTAGCTACAACGTTTGGTATGAGACAAAAAAAATTGACGTTACCAGCTCGCCTACTATTACTACTACACAATACGCTACACAAAGAAGTATCGCAATTCCAGCAATAATAGAAATTGGTACTTCACCAAAAGTTCCTTTACAGAATTGTGTTAGTTTTTTTTTTTGTGTTTTTGTGTGTGCCACGTACCCCACTCTAATTCAGGCGATCTGTTTTCAAATGGCGTTACAGGATAAACAATACTCCCAGTTGACGCTTTGTATAACAGTTAAGATGGGTGTGAGGTTCTAGTAGCTCTGCGAACTGTTTGTGATGTGCACGTACCTTCAATTGGGTAAAGAATTTCTGCTTTGTCTATTACATAAGTACCACCTCTGTTTTGGACCTAAACAAATCTTAAACTGGTGATCGCAAAAAGCACACTGTTGCGTACCTGTATGAGATAAGGTTTCCATTTCTGACCGTGTGTAACGTCCCAAGAGTATTCACCATTAAATGTACTATTTGAAGAAAAAAAATGAGAAAATATTAAACACGTGAAGTGTTCGTATTCTATTTACACGTCGTAGACGTAGCTGACGTAGTTCAAACGTAAATAAAAATTAGAATACACGTACGCAAACTTACGTCTTAACATCGCTTTCTTAATAACTTCATGATCGAAAGTCTGTTCAGCCTAAATAAGATTGTTAGATTTTTGCCACAACCACGTTTTTCTTTCTTTCGAAAAATCACACAAATCGTACTTCGATTGTTTGTATTAGAAAAGATCCGGAAAGAAATGAAGTCAAGAAGAAAAGACTAGTAACATCATCTGCATCCTCTCCAGTAAAATTTGCAAGATTTTGGAGATATGTAGTATAGTTTCCTGCATGGAAAGTATCAGGTTTGTTGAATTGTGTCTTCAAAAGAGTCGACTCTGTAATTGCACAATGCATATTGGCTAGTGAAAAGAAGTAAGTACGGTGGTGTAGATACAATACTAGTTACCTCCATTTGTTCTATTCATCATGTAACTCTCACCCATCAACACGTGGAAGACCATCGTTGGCGCCCTTGTGATTTTAGTAAGAAAATGTATTATTTTTATTCATTAAGTTTTACCATTCCATGTCTTCCATCTCTTTGTTCAAAAGTCTGCTCTGACTCTCCCATGTTAAATCATATATAACATCAACATCTTTGTATTTCTATACAGCGTTTTTAGAGTCTATGTAGATAGTCAAACTAATAGCAATACTCACCTCCCTCGCCATACGTATGGCTGTTGTAGTATTTTCAAAAACATCCGGTTCAAGTTCGCTCAAATCTCTGTTATCGGTTGATAAAATGAACACTGAATATGGTGTTATACCCAAGTGTAATTTTAGTCCAGCAACTAAACTCTAAACGAAGAAGGGTTACCAAAACTAAAAAACTAAACACCAAAAAAAAAAAAAAAAGCTGTGTCTGAAAACCAACACAACTAAAGACAGTGATACGTACGTCGTAATAAGTTTCTAAGTCTGATCTTAGTTGTCTTATAATTAATACGGTCTTGGCATTATTCAGTCGTAGAAACGGGAAAGTACCATCCCAGTACCTTCGGAAGTCATAAGAACCAAAAAGAAAGCAAAAAAACCCAATAACCAAAAAAAGAAAAATAAATTGTCGAGCACTGACGTGACGACTGTAGCTTGGACTTATATTTCATCATAGAAATACAAGAAATCTAGACTACGATAGTAGTAAAGGTGCACCAAAGATCAAAGCAAAAAAAAAACATTTTGACAAAAGAAATCTCCGTACGACTTTAAAGCGACCCTCATTGGTATAACAGAATTATAATCAAACCAACTTTCTTGAGAAGCAACCCCGGGATCAATCTGTGTTTTTTTTGGTTAGATTTTTTGAAACGAAGTTGAAAAAAGAAAAGCAAAAAAATACTATCACCAAAAAAAAATCACGTGCCCTGAAACAGTTAGGTTCGTCATCAATTACATCCGAAATTTGGCTAAACCAATTATCATACCCACCAATCAAGAACTTTTTATCATCACCACCTTGTATCGCCTTACACCACTCAAGGTAGTCCTGAGTTCGAATGTTTAGAAGTTTTCTGCATGAATAGTCCCAATACGTACATTTTGTTTTTGAGTGATGTTCTCTCCTGAGTCCCTCGTAGTTATTTTTACGTCATAGGTTACTCCGTTAACCTGAACGCCACCGCGTTTGTTTATCCAGTCAGCAAAGAACTCAAGGCCAGTCTTAATACGTCTTTCAAATACGCCAGTGATGAATGCTCGAAAAGAAACTGTTTCCGCAAGAGAAGCAACGAGCTCTATTGTATTGTTCTGTGGAGTCTGGCATACGCCTAAAACTACAAATATAGCTATAATGAGTACCAGTCTCGTCATAGGTTAGAGTGTGGGTTGTGGTGTAGTTCTATAGAAGAAATTATGACTTTGTTGGAAATAAATGCTTCTTTTTTTAACAAAAAAGTTACATAGTTATGTTCCGGTTAGTTGGCTTTATGGCAGCTATACACGCGACCCCAAGCGCCGCCAACACATTCAATAAGCTGCAGTACACAAAATATATACTCCTGGTTATCTCTATAGTGAATACAAAGCGTAGGCATGCCAGAAAAAAAACAATGTTAAAATCCAAACTATTTGTAGCTCCAGTGTATTCTCAGGTGTACTTATGGGTTTTCATATATTCTTATGATACTTCCAACCCAACTGAGATTATTCATGGATACTACTGTAGGCTTCGCCGACAATATGTCAAGAGGAAATAATTTTGATACGAAAAAGCGAAAAATATTTTTTATTGGTCACAAAATACTTGTTACTACTGCACAGTGATTCAGTTTGTGTCATTTTTTTTCTTTTTTTACGACATAGAGTGCCCTGTGTTTATCTCGAGGTATCCCAAACATACACTTTTTCAGGAGACGCTTCAATACAAAGGACAACAAGCCGCAATAAGTCAAGCTGAAAACAGAATACAAGCCATCAAGAGTACCGTTTGATGCACGTGCGTCGTATAGTCTTTGTACATCACGAGCCGGAGTTCAGCCTTGGTTTATGAGATGTTGCGAGTGTGCCAGGTAAAATGAGAAACCACAGAAACCTCATTATGTGGTTTAATTAAGTCGGTATTAAAAAACTTGTTGGTGGTGGTTTTCAACTAAGCTGGAGTAAGTTCAAATGCTTTCGAAAAACATTTTAACGTTTCAAAGTGAAAGGGCTAGTATCAAGGCTAAGCCTCCCAAAAGGAGGGCGTTTTGAAACGAGTATAATATCTGTACTTCAGTTTATATCTGATAGCGAGGTATACGCAGCTTTGAGCGTATTTACAGCGTTCGTAACGTTTTCCGCTTTACTTTTCGTTGTTATCGAAGGTAAACGACTACAAAATAGTATAAATCTCATCTTAGCGTTGTTTAGGTTGGTTTGGTGGACACGTAGAATTTGGATTTATTGGCGCGGTTTATTTCATCTTTACAACCATTACAACCGTGGGTTATGGCGATGTAGTACCTCAAACGAGTGCGTAATGCAATTTTAAAAAAAACTGACAGCCTGTTGTACATTTAACGTTTGACGCGTTTAACGTCTCTAATAGTACTTGGATCTATAGTAAACGTAATTATTGGTCACGTTGGTGTTGGTTTGTGCTATTATGTCTTCGAAGTTACAACGAGCGCAACATTATCTTGGGTAGACTCTATAACGCGGATACAGCATTTAAATCTTTTTCCTGCGTTAACGAAATCAACACGTTTTCGTAAACTGTTTTGGGCCGTTATCATCTATTTGGTGCTTGTTATAGAGTCTGCTATTTTATTTGGCATGTTAGAGACACATCATGATGGTACGTTGAGTTTTAAACGAAAGAAACTGCAAAACTTTCGGGCGGTTTTTTTTTTTTGAGTGGAGTTTTTTCTTTGTTTGTTCGTTTTATCACGTGTTGACGTGTTTAAAAGGTAATCAATGGCATTTTTGGCAAGGCACATGGTTTAGTTTTGTAACACTTACTACGATGGGTTATGGAGATTTTGCCCCAAAGACATCTATGGGCAGACTTCTTGTTGTTGTAAGTTTCTATTATTTATTTTTTTTTAAAATCGAGTTGAGTCTTCCTTACGTACAATAATAGGTCAATGGTACCCTCGGTTTTGGTATGGTTGTATTCATATTTGGTTCTCTTGGTACTTATATCGTTAAATTAATCCGTGATTGGGCTACAAATGAACTGACAGAACTAGCCAAGGCACGAACTCTTTTTTTTTGAATTAAATGGATTCTTTTTTCTTAAATTTGACACTTCGCCTAGGCTCGGCCCTCTCTTTCTCCTAGGAGTCCTCGTTTTGAGAGCCATGACTTTGATCGTGTTAGTGCATATTTAGATACTTGCATTATGCAAACATCAACTCCAAGGGAACGTGAAGGTCTGTTAGCAATATTTAAGGAAGCACAAAAACAACTTGAAGTAAAAAAGTACAAGAAAGTTGAATGATTGATTTATTGCCCACCACTGTAAAAAAAAAAATAAAGTATTTTATATTATTACTAAGAAGCCATTGTAAAACTTCGTGAAGAATTCTTTTTTCTCAAGGGCTCAACCGTATTGGAATGCAGGTACTCTGAAACATAAAACAACATTTTATTTTAACCACGTGTTTTAACATGATGTAGTATGACACCTTGAAGTTCCAAAGCATTCATTATTTTTGTACTCAGCTGTCCGCTATGAAACAAATATTTCAAACCAACTAATTTTAGTACACCTTCACCACTTATACATAAGCAATCATTAATATGAAGTGATTTTACACCAACTAAAGATGCAATACCAACATCTGTAACAGATTGACAACCCGAGATATCAATTGTGTTTACTTCCAATCCTTTGAGCCCTTCATCTGTTACTTTAGTATATGCTAACTCAATATTGTATACACCAGATAATGCTTGTAAGCCTTCATCTGTCACATTGGTATACGATAAATTAATTCGATATACTCCAGCTAACGCTTTTATCCCTTCGTCCGTTATAGACCAACAATACCTCAACTCAATACTGTGCACACCTTTTAATGCCTTCAAACCCTCATCTGTAACTGTATGAATACCAGATAAATCAATCTCATGGACCCCAGCTAAGGCTTTAATGCCTACATCTGATACAGCTGTGTTTTGTAAATTGATTGTGTGCACTCCAGCTAAAGCTTTGATACCTTCATCTGTTACTGAAGTACCATCAAGGTAAATGGTATGTACTCCTTTTAGCGCTTTTATGCCTTCATCTGTAACACCCTTGCATTCAGAAAGCTGCACTGTCTTTACACCTTTAAGTAGCTTCAAATGACTATCGTTTAAGATGTGTAGGATAAAAAACAAACCAATTGGCGTATTCTGAAGTAAAGGGCTTCCAGAAAGCAATTCCACCTCATCTATACTTGAGATATTGATATAGGGGTATCCTACGTGGTTATTGACGATATCTCGAATGAAACGGCATGTTTGAGCTGAGCGTAGTGTAAACGAGCCGCATTTAAGAATATGAACTATCAGTTCAACTGGCATGCCCAAGAGGTTGAAGTTGTCATTAAACTCACGTTCCATTGTGCCGCTAGTGTAAAAATAGGCAGCTTTTGAAGAGCTTGCTTAAATGGTAGGTTTATTAAGTTATTGTTTTGGTTTTAACTCGTGCCAGCATGATTTTGACGCGTGTTGCTTCAGCTTCTCGCAGTTTAGCCGCTACAAAACGTATTTAGGATAATTACTAGTGAGAAATTATTTAAAATAGCATAGGAGTACGCAAAGGGTATGCTACAGTACCTACAGTACCTTTGACAGTATGTCTCGACTTGGATGAATGTTTGCTCTGTTGTAGAGACGTACGCCTAAGAATATGCCTTGAAGTCTCTAAACGCCTACAGTATAAATCGAGGGAACTAATGCTGACCGACGACATGGAACTACCAGCAAAAATTATTAAACAGCTGAATACAACCAAACTACAAAACGTTGGCGATTTACGCGGTTTGAACGAAACTCAGTGGAAAAAACATGTAGGAGACCTTTTTTCGCCCCTAGAAGTCCACAACATGATTCCAGAGCCATCTCCAATAGATCTAAGCGTCAAATCAACTGACGGAGAGATGTATCATCTCAGAACTCGCCCTCACATGGAAGAGTTCTTTGAGGAGCTTAGAAAACTTAATAACGTTGATGTGGTTCTTTACACATCTTCCCTGGCCATTTACAGCGACCCTGTAACGGATAAAATTGCTCCTAAGCTATGGAAAGAAAAATTGTTCCGTGAAGTCGTTCAGAAGTATGGAACAAAGAATTTAGAAGCTGTTGGAACACCTCTAGAGCGTACACTATTAGTAGATAATGATTTGAACTACTTAACAGCACAACCAGAAGTACGAGCGCCATTTCTTCTTTTTTTTTTTTTGATTGAAATTGAAAAAGAAATACTATTTTACAAGATTGCTACAGCGCTTTTGCGCCTGTATCCCTAGTGTTTGTACATTTAAAATATGTGGTGTTCAGTGACATTCAGAGCGAGGTCCTTAATCATTGTTAGAAGACGTCAAGATGGCTTTTTTTTTCTTCTTTTTTTTTGGTCATTTTTTTGCGCATTTTGTTTTTTCTCGGTTTTCTTATTTATCTTTCTTTTCTTTTAGAATGGTATTAAAGTAACTGACTACTGGGGTTTTCAAACACAAAAAGAAGAAGACACAGAGCTTCTTAGAGTATTAGATATTATCAAACAAGTGTCATCAGAACAAGATATTCGCAAACCTCTGTCAAACCTAACATCTGAGTGGGCTAAAGAACGTGCTTCAGATCCTAAGCATTTTGCTTTGGAATGTTACACTGAAAACGCTTCAATGGAGAGTGAGTAGGCTTTTTAATTACCACACAATAATAAAAAAAATTCTGTCAAACTGCAAAGTTTTTTTTTGTATCTTTTACATAAATTTGAGCTTACAGCTCTCGACAATTTATCGCATGTTGTACATACAGATTTTTTTATAATGTGGGCATGTATGGGATAAATGTTGGAAGGTAAAGTTACCTAGGTATTTGCACAGCGAAGACTTTTTTTGAAACGTACATTCAAAGAATTACTCTATAAAATTTCCTTGTTCAAAACATCTCTAAACGCACCTACAATGGACCTACAAATTTTACCTCATGATGTACTTCACGAAATCGCTTTGTTTCTACCTGTTGTAGATATTCTAAGCTTTAGCTGTACAAGTACCTCTCTTAGGCTTTGTATTAGACATAAACCACTATGTACAAACTAAACAGCTAAACAATGTAAAAAATAAGCTTCTAACTCTTTGATAAAAAGGGTTGTCTGTGTTCCAACGCTTTAGAACAGCGATAAGCTCTATTGAACCTGAATTTAAAAGGCTTCCATTGCTCTATCTGACAGAAAAATGTCGCCAAGAGGCATTACTAAAAAAGGTATAAGTTCATTCAAAGTGAAACGTTGTTTTTGACTTTCGTGGCTTTTACAGATTGCTGGAGTCTACTCTTCAGAACCTGAACCGGAAAAAGGATCTTTTGTTATGTATATAGGAAGTGCTAGTGCGGATTCGCTGATCCCGATGGGTCATGGAATGATTACAGCAGTTCCTGATAATGTAAGTTGCTTTTTCTCACTTAGTACATAATTTTAGTTTTCCTTTTTCTTACACGTGTTCTCTAGGATTGGTATGATGTTGATAGTTATAAACCCTTTAATGAAGGATCGTTTATAGTTATGCCTTTTTCATGTGTTAAGCAATTGATGACTCCTGAAGAAAAGAGAAGAGAGCGTAATAAGAAAAAACATAAAAAAAGGCAACGTAAAAAAATAGTACAAGCGACTCCACAAGATGAATCAATAACAAGACACCAATGTATACAAAAAAAATATGCTTTGGATATTATCGTACAAAAAGGGTCCTTAAATATCAATGAAAAGACATGGGTAAGCGCGTTCATCAAGAAGAACGGCAACCGACTTAAACTTTTTTTTGCTAGGGTGTCCTTACAATTTTTGGAAAAAAAGTAACCTTCACGTGGAACAAACACGTTTTCCAAAGAAGGTGGTTGAGCGTAGATTCTTTTAAATCCGAATACACGAATAATCTAAAAGAACCACGTCCAAGTAACAGACAAGTATTCAAACCAACTGGAAAAGCACATAAAAAATTGAGAAAGGCTTGGGGAGATGACTCTAAACTATACAGAATGCAAAACCACAGCCTTTTGTAATACTGAAATAAAGTACTTGCTGCCCAGACTTACGTTTCATATTGATTCTCAAAGAACTTACGAAGACCGCGCAAAAAAAAGTCAAAAAATACAGAAAAAGAGAACTCCTCTCGATTGTCTCTTGGAAGTCTCTACTTACAAGTAGGTATGTACAATGCGTTTATTTCAGTTGCTTAACAATATGGCATCATGCAAGCTCATATGATCTTAATGATTAGTTGTTTTTCTTAGCATCTTCATTGCCTTTATTTTTATCGTGTTGTCGAGAAACATTTTCTCCAAACCCGGAATTGCGCAAACTTTTGGAGGAGGAACAACGAAAGCTCTATGTGTTGGTGATAGAAGTTTCATGCCTGGTTTACGTTCATCTACTACATGATTACACTCCCTGACTTGCAGATTCCTGATTACCATATACCTTACAACCTAAAGGAGATGAGAAACAAGCATCCACTGCAGAAAAAGGCAAAGAAAAGCCATGTCGATATCAATGAAAATCAATCTTTTATTCTATCTAAAACAAAGCGTACGTCAAGTTGTATTCTGGGAGCAACGAAGTTATGTAAGATTGGGAATAATCCAATGAACTTAGGGAGGTTTTTTTCTGTCACGTTGTCGAGTGGAATTTTTGAAAGTTTCTTCATTACTGGGCTTGCGAGAAACACTGCTTTCGTTCCATTAGACATGGCGTTGTTGTTTGTATTGTTAGAAGTAGCTGGTTGATGGTTCATTCTTGGTAGGAGTTGTTGTTATGCTTGTTTGAGTGCTAAAAAAATGACTCCGTTTTTGGAAGTTGTTGATTGATTTTTGGTTGAAAATGCGAGAAATACCATAGAAGTGCTTGTAGAGCGAAAGTGTTAATGTGTTAGGTATTAAAACTTTACCCTCAGAGTGATAGTATGCAACTCAAGGTGGCTCGGGACTATCAATCTACAATCACTCAGAGTCAAAAGCTTTTACTCATCTTTGAAAGTACGTTCAATGATACGTTACTACAAGACACAGAGGTAACGTCAAGTCTACAGTTAGCTCGTCGCTAATTAATAAGTCGTCTGCATTAAGGAATTTCAACTTGTAAAAATTTCTGGGTCAAAGAATGGACCTTGGTATACGACAGTTTTGGGCTTTTTTTTTACGTTTTTTTACGCTCAATACTTTTCACTCGTAAATCGTAAATCTCTGAAACACATTATTGCTACGCGCAACTTTTTACGAGTCGAAATTCCTCTTTATTGAAAGTACGTTCACTGATACGCTACTACAATACACGGAGGTAACGTCAAGTCTACAGTTACCTCATGGCTAATCAGTAAGTCGCTTACATTGGCAATTACTGAAAGTAATGCTCACTTAACGTTTGTTTTGTTGAATCACATAAGGCTCAAACTTACAATATTTTATCAACGCAACACCACATGTCTACAACGTTTAACTTTAATAAATATGCAGAAGACCCAAGAAACCAGCTAGATAGTTCAAAATCAAATGATAACACATACGAGAACTTCGGCCATAAGAAGGGAGATAAGAAGCATAAAAAACACAAAAAGCAGGGTTTTTGCTCTAAAGCAGGGGAATATTGTAGTGATTATTTCCACGCTGTATCAGATCACTCTGTACACTCGTTTCACCGGAGGGATAAACATCACGCATGAAAAAACCAACAGAAATTCAATCAACCTTTTTTTCTTTTTTTTTGATGTTGCCACGCTTCGGGCACGTGATTTAAGAATATACGAGGCGTGATGTTAACAAATTACTGTAAAATAATAAAATAATAATACGATACCAAGTACTAGTTCGTATATTGAAGTTTTGACCACGTGATAACGCGATCGCACGTTCTCTCACGAAGTAACGGAAAAAGTTGAGCCTAAAAAAGGTTGGTGTTTTTGCGTTCCACATTGTTAACTTTACAAGACCATGACTTCCCAGATAGGGTTTTCAGCTGAGAAATAGTGTAGGAGCACTGGAAGATAAAGCTCCGTTTAGTTTTTGATGTTAACACAACTTTTATCCGCAGTCACCACATCAAATATCTAGATGGAGTTCACCCTGCGCTCTTCCTTTGGGCTCGCTTCGTTTGCCCTGGTGTTCTCTTAGCAGGCAGTTGTCAAAATGTTGACAACACAAAATTGTGTTGCCAGTGTGGTTGTACTTTTACGTTCTAAAAATACACGTATATTCTAAAGGCAACCCAAAATATAAAGTACAAAGCAAAGAGCTTGTGTTTTTTTATTGTTATGTATACTTGACTGCTATCCGACAATCGCCAGATTGATGAAATGCGCTATGGTTGACCAACTACGTGACTAGGAGGCCATTTATCTTTTGTATTTGTTTGGCTTTCTTGTTATGATATTTGTTTATTTCTCAAAGCGCCATGTAAAACTCCAGTCACTCCCAATGACCTTGTTAAGACACTTTAAGCTCAATGTTAATACTTTTGTATGTTCATTGTAGTTAACGTATTCGTCAGGTAGAGGCTCATTTGAGTTGACAAAACTGGCTGTTACCCTTCCTTCACCAGTAACGCCCATAATTTCAATGGTACCTAAAATGAAAAAAAATGAGAATCCAAGAAAAAAAACCCACCAAAGCAAGGAATTCAAAAATTCTTACCGACAACTTGTTCAGGATTATATTGGGATTTACCAAATACTGAGAATTTTCCTGAACGACCATTTTCAGATAGAGAAACACTTGTTTTTCTGTAAATTCTTTCATTTTCTGGAACATCATTTGTTTCTCCATCGTCCCAATAAAAAGCGCCTGAAGCATAACCCTGAGAAGAAATACAATTAGATATAAGATTAATAACATATAGACAAGTATGAGATACTCACATGTTCATCCGGAGCAACTAAGAAGCCAAATGGAAGCTTTCTCAAGTCAGCAGTTGTAAGACCATATCCATCATGTGTTGGGATGATTGATCCTCCTTTGATCTAATAATCACGTTAATTATAATTTACACTATCACTTAACAATATTGAAAGCATACATGTAATGGCATAAAGTCCACAGGTGCGTTCAGAACCTTAGTCTCTCCAAAAGCATTGAACAACTCTTTTGTATAAAAATCATACCAAAGAGCACGTGGAAAGTAACCTTTGACAGTAGTTTGCCCTGGAAACAGGTAGTGAGTAAAAACACCTAAGAGGAGTGATAATTATCTCTTGTTCTATACATACCACCTTCCAACACTGGTGTTGCAAGGATCGCATCACCAACAAGGAATTGAAGATCAATATCGAAAGTTTTATTGTCTGCAGGGAATTCAAAGCTAAGAGGAGTCCATACCATACCACCATCTCTGCTAGCCTCAAAGAGGCGTAGATAATAGTAAGGAAGCAATTGATCTTAATTAGTGAAGGTCATCACAATGTAGAAATTATACAGAAAATATTAGATGAAAAGTTAAAAAATAAAAAGAGGATACACTTGATGGCAATGTATTTACGAGCAATCGCTGCCACGCTATCCCATCTGTATGGTTCTTGACTCGTTGATGTGTTACCATTATGATTTCTGGAGAACGGATACAAAGAACCAAGTTGAGTCCACCTTAACAAACCTGGTTAGCACTGCTTTTTAAATCATGGAGAACTATTGAAAAAAAAACGAACCTGCCACAGAGTTCTTCAGTAGCATTCAAGAACAGACCACAAATATCGGCACCAACGTGAGTAATACCAAATATTTGCATACTAAGGGTTCCAGAGATAGAATATCTCATTGATTCCCACTAGATATAGAAAACGTTAAGGCACGTGTTCATTTAACGAAAAAAAAACATACGCTAGAGTAGTTATCACCAAGCCAATGGGATACCTTAGATCCTGAGCCAGGGAATGTAGATCTAGTAAGCACAAAGCTACGCTTACTTTTGGCACTTATCAATGCACTACTGGTTGCGAAAGACTCAAGAATACCATAAAGATTATGTACATCATATTCAAACAAAGATGTGTTGCCTAGGACAGTTGTTAGATGATTCTTTGGCATTTCGTATCGTGTTACTACATACCAAAAGTATGTATGGCGTCCATAGAGATACCATGCGTATTCAAAGGAGCCTTGCGGCCAAAGCTGTTAATGGCATAAGGTGGGTTGTTAGGATCAAATCCATCCTTGTAAACTATTGTTCCTTCAGGTTCAGTAACACAGCTACCGTCACAGAAATTTGCAAGTTCATTCATATCTATCCAAATTCCTAAACACGTGGTTAAAGGTGAGACAAAAATTTAAAAAAACAAGAAAAATCAACAAGAAAATAAAATTCGTACCATCAATTGGCACCTCTTCTACAAACTTTGTTATGTACTTTGTCCAATATTCATTAGCACTTTCATGAACGAAACTAGGAAATCCAGTCTAAAAAAATCAACAACAAAACATTCATTAAACAAAAGCTATACGTACTGTGCCAGGCCATACTCTACCAATAAATGGTCCAGTTCCAGCCTTATTCTTAATAAATATATCCAAAGCAAGACCATCATCCCAAGGACCATATCTACCAACAACATTAGAACCAATCTTCTTTACTTTTCGAACACAAGGACATACCCTGGCTTATTAGGTATACCAGGATCTACAATGACAACGTATTTTTGATTATCCGCGTGCAAGTTATTAGCAAACGCTTTGACTTGGTCTATAGGGAAACGTTCTGGATCCCAAGTAAAGTCCATAAAATCAGTCATGTAACTAAAGAATTAGCCATACAAAGCTAAGAAAAAACAAAAACACGCACTCAATATCAGACCATACAGTTTCCTAAAAGATTTAAGTTTAGTAAATACAATCGTCACGTGATAGGAGCGTACTAATGGTATATTCTCCGCTGTGTAGTTAGCTACCATTTCTTTTAATTTACCCAAATCATGATATCCCCAGCGACTTTGACTCCATCTGCAAAACCAGTTAAACAAATACATTTCTTAGAATATTGTGTACCCTAATGACCAATACCTTTAAAAAAAATTAACTAACGTAATGATAGAATCGTTGACTTACGGTGGTAAATATGGCTTTCCAATGAGATTTTGATATTGCTTAACAACATCTTTGGGTCCAGGACCAGTGAAGATATAAAAGTCTAGTACCCTGAATGTTTTAGTAAAAGAATAAAAGTACCGACTTACCCTCCAATTACTTTATATGTTACTCTCTTCTCAGAAAGAATAACATCCATACCGTACGGATTGAGCAGAAACTACACCATATTAGGTAAAATACACATAGTACAGAGCTACATACAACACCATAAGCTGAACCATTCTGAAGCAAGTTCACAAAAACAGGATGAGATCCGTATAAATTCTAAGACTATTAACATAAGGTGTGGAGGCCATGTATCGTACTTGATGTGGTGGTGTACCACTTGAATCAACGTTAAAGAGAGTACGATTTACAGGTACAGGTAATCTGAACTTTTCCGCCCATTCACCTAAGCTAGTAAGCGAAATCACGGTTGTGGCATAAAGTCCCTACCTAAACCATAAATATTTGAGTTTTGCTTAGGTAGTGCTGTAGATATCTCCAAGTATTGATTCTCAAATATAAGAGAACGTTCACCACTTAAAGGAGCAGAATCAAACAGTGTTTCACCATCAGAAACTTAATAAAAGAACTGTGTTAGCTCACGAAAGCAAACTCCATTTATGGGTTTTTTTTCGTACCTCTAACAACCTTGATGTGGAATGGCTCCTCTTTTATAAAATAGACATAATCAGCTTGCTTTGGGCTTGGTGGTTTCTTAGATCTTGGTATAAGATACTCTGGCACTTCAAAGCGCTTTGATTGCGCATCAGATAGCTTGAAGTGAAAGCGCGTTTCTAGTAGTAGCACGTCAGGCAATTGCAACGGAAAATCATGTGAAAAATCAAGTGGAAAATTAATATACCAGTTTCCAAAGAAAGTTCCAGTTTTAAACGTGTAATTGGAGAGCTGTATACTTTGCATGCAGTGCCAATAAGGTCTTGAGTAAAAAATTAGAGATAGTCCGCCAATTTTATGCAAACTTGTTTAGATGTGACAAGCGTTCTTGGTATACGCGTGTTGTACTCGAGAAAAAGCACAAACGGAAAAATCCGCCTTTCAAGTTACGGAAGTGTAGAAACCAACGAATCTAATACACAACGCGAAACAAGCGTATTACAACACCCGTGAGTTGACAAAATTTAATTTCGTACCAAGATAACCTACTACGCCTGAAGATGAAGTATTGTAACTAGAGAGTTTGTAATAGCACTATTTTCAGGTTAAATAACGTAAGAATTCAACAAAACTCACTCCTTGCTGTGCGACACATGTCACTACAAAAAAAAGCACCACTATTAAGTGCTCAAGCAGTCCCATGGTCCTCTAGCGAAATTCTTGATTTAGTGGCTTGCAAAAAACTTAGCAAGCAAGCTAAAGTCAAGCGGGTTCCTTTGTCGAGTCAGCGCCAACTGCCACTGACACAGTGAAATACAAATAACGATCACCATGGACATGATATGGACACCAGCTATCATGCATAATTTTTCCAACCGCATAAACGCGGTTGTAACATACGCATCCATGATAATATTTATCTTAATTGGATTTAATATGATTACGGGACTCAACTCACTCGAAGAACCTACAGTTGACCTCAAATTGAATAGTGTAGATAGATTGTACGCTTTCGAACGCTTTTTACGCCATTTTGACTAATTGGCATCAGAATACAAAACAGACGCACAGGTGATGATGTGGCATTTGTTACTTTCGATCTAAACGCCGGTACGAGCAATAACATTTCATTGCTACTGAATAAAAACTTTTGGTTTTTTACAAAAAATTGTAGACCTCCGCCCAGCATGGACTTGGAACACTAAATTGTTTTTTGTATACGTGAGCGTAGAGTATGTAACTGATAACAACGTACGGCTTCGATTCTAAAGCTACACCAGACCCTAAAAAAGAGTGATTCTGTACAAGCATACACTCATTACTTTCGTTAGGTTGTAAATCAACGCGTCATTTGGGATAAGTTGATAAGAACAAAAGAAGACGCTCTATTGAACTTGACTAATCAAAGATATAAATACAACTTTGAAGACCAAGGAAATGGCCTTATGTACGTCTAGCCACATATACTATAATTTTTTAGCTTCATTTTATTATGACGCGTTGCCTTACCACTATTGAGCGATCACTTAAAAAAATGATGGTTAATAATTTTAATCGAAAAGTATTTTACGCTAATATGATTATGTCTCTTTTGATTATATTTTTAGTGGTAATAAAAATGTCACACTGACATTAAACTGGAATTACCTTCCATTATCTGGTATCTTATTTAGAGAGAACAGAGGTACTGACAAGTTCAGTTTTTTTCAAAAAGTCTAAAAAAAAAAGTTGAATAATTTTGTTTTCGCCTTTTACTGTATTGCTAAACTACGTAATAGGTCAACATAAAATGGCGTTCCCAGATGCTTACACATCATAATCTTGACACATTTTTTGTAACAATCCGATTTTCTAATGAGTGGAAATGTGACAATAAATTTACGATCTAAAGTGTATTATTTACTTTGATCATAAGCATTTTGAGGCACTACGCGCGTAAAGAGCTCACTTGAAGATGTAGCTTCCTTTTTCGGAATTATGACAAAAATTGTTTCCGTGCAGTGTATACCCTTTCTAACAGTATTTTGGGAAGGAAATAGCGAAACAATACATAAATGGCTTAACGGAAAAGATACAAAACAAAACCACACCAAATAAACACCTCACCTATATCATTAAACGCTCCTTGCCACACACATAACACCTATAACAAGGAGACGTAAATACAATGGCAGGACAACTAATCAACCTGCGCGTGTACGTAGTACAACAAGATCAATTCAAAACCATGCGGTTCGGCCAAGACATAGCCATTGGTGAAATATGCAAAGAGATCCGTGAACGAACCAATACAGGTGGTGCTGACCACGGTTTGTACCAACCAGGCGTTGCCGGGCGCTCTAAACCACGGTGGTTGAATAACAGACACTGTCTGCGGTTCTATGATGTTACAAGCGGGGTACGCATTCTGGCGCTAGTTGTGGGTCTTCCAAGCGTTCTTAACGTTAGGAGAGTTGTACTGGGTTTAATTTGTGCAGATCTCTAACACTTCGTTACTTGTAGGTAGAAGTCCACTACAAGAAGAAACATAGACCTCTACGCGTAACACTACAAGATGAGACAACAAAAACAGTGTTAATTGATGATTCTGCTACTGTTGACAAGATCACGGAGGTAGTCTGTAAAAAGATTGGTATTAATAATTCAGAAGAGTACTCGCTCAAGCGGTTAACCAAAGCTCCTGTCAATCTCAAAGGGTCCAAAAAATCAAAGGCAAAAACAGCAAAAACAGCAAAAACGACAAATCAAGCTCCAAAATGTACGTTAGGATGAGATGTAGTATTATTCTTACGTGTATAAATAGTTGTTTGGCTTCAAGCTCAACAAACACTCCATGAACAGGGTGTTAGCGATGATGACGTTCTCAAATTAGAGAAAAAATACTTTTACACAGATGCCAACATAGATCGTAGCGATCCTGCGCAGTTACACTTTGTTTACGTCCAAGTACGGCTTTGAATAAAATTCTTTTTTTTTTTTTTTTTTTGGAAAACAGTACGTTTTTATTAACATCTTTGTAACTTAGATGAAAAACAATATTGTTGAAGGAAAGTACCCTGTTAGTAAAGATGAGGCAAGAGATCTAGGTGCCCTTCAATGTCAAGTTGAACATGGTAATCATAACCCGTCAAGACATGTGCCAGGGTTTCTACCGTAAGTTAATTTTTTTTGGCACTTCATTTTTTTGGCCTTCCTGAGCTTACCTTACTATTAGACGTAATGAATACTTTCCTCCTGCATACCGAAAGAATAAGGCATTAGAAGGAGAACTCTATGTAGCCCATAAAAAATACACTGGTATGTCTCAAGTAAACGCAAAGTACCGTTACGTACAATTGGTTCGTTCATTGAGTACATACGGTATTACTTTCTTCACTGTCAGAGTACGTCCTTTTTTTACACTTTAATTTTCTTTTCTTTTATCACTTCGTCTCCTTGAGACTACAACACTTGTTAGTGTCATGATCAGCCTACATTACAAGTCATTTGTTCTCTTTTTTTTTTTCTTCTTTTGCGTGAATTCAATGTATTTGAGTGCTTACTGTTGCCACTAAAGGAGAAAGGAAGTGGTTCAAAGAAAGGAAAACATATCCCTGTACACTTGGGTATCACAAGAAGTGAAATCTTGCGTCTATCTACTGATACAAGACAAATTCTATCCAAACAACCTTTAAATCATTTAAAACGTTGGGCTGCTACGAATACTACATTCACTTTTGATTATGGTGATTATGAAACTGACTACTACACTGTACAAACAAAAGAAGGTGAAGCTATTTCTCAACTTATCGCTGGTTACATTGATATCATCTTGAAAGCAAGACAAGGTATGTTTTGGTTTTTTTTTTGCTTTTTTTTTCGCTTGGTTGGATTTTTTTGTTGTTTGTTATTTAACTTGCTGTAGACGCTGCAAAATTCGTTGAAGAGGATGATGTTCAATTTGGTAAAGAAGAAGGCTTTGATAACATGAGGGGTATTGCAACACAAAGTGTTATTCAGAGTTTTACACAAGGACTTGATCAACTCCCTATGGGACAAATGGTTATGAATCCTGGTCAAGTTGGTATACCTGGTTCTTCTCTTCAACAATCTGGTGGTATTTCTAAAATGCCTCTTTCTCCTTCGCAACAAGTCAATATTATTGATTTGAACAGCGCTCACCACGCCGCTAGCCTCTTAGCTAAAGGTATGATGTTACTCTAAACATTTCATTAAGCTAATACTTTTTATTAGAGCTAGAAAAAGGTATTGAAGGTTGGGAGAACTTGAGCAACTTGAGTGCAGATAAATGGAAGGATCAACTTGTTAATCACGCAAACGCTGTCGATCAAGATGTTGCTGATCTCTTAAATGCTGCTTCTGTAAATCCAAGCCAATTGAGCAAGGTGAGTTGTTTACAAAAAGGTAATTATTTTCCTAACACCAAACTATAGCAAAAACTCGATAATGTTGCCAAAAAACTGGCACAAGATATGATCAAATTAGCTTCAGCAGCACGTAGTTGTGCTGCCGCTGGTGGCGTAGACCTCTCAGTTATAGATGGCGCCAAAGCAGTAGCAGACGCCATTGCAGAAATGTTAAAATGTAAGATCTTTAACAGTATTGTAAATCAAACTCATCAAATTCTTAGGCACTGAAGCACTTGCAAACAACCCACATGATCCAAAGACACGTGCTGCTTTAGATCGTGCAAATAAAAAGGTTCAAGATGCCACTCTACTTCTCCAAAATGCTGTAGCTGGTAACATTACAGACCCAGAGACACAAAAACTTGTTCTCGCTGCCGCTAAGGTAATTTTTTTTTTTGATGATTTTTTTTCTTACAAACCTTTGTAGTCATTGGCAAGCAATATTGACGCGCTCAATGGATCTGCAAAGAAGGCTTTACCTACAATGAAAGATGGTCAAGCTATGCGTGATACTGTTCAAAGAGGAAAAGCTGTAATCGCTGCTAAAGATGCTCTTCTTAATGCTGCGAATACATTGGCACCTGCAACTGTTGATAGAAAGGTTCAAAAACACCTTGGCGATGTAGCACGGTACGTAGCCTTTTTTTTGTTTTTGTCTTTTATTGTTTTGGCTTGTGTCTGATGTTGTACTAGTGGCTTAAAGGATGCTGCACTTGGTATGGTTTCTGGTATGAAACCACATATTCATGATCCACACTTGTCTACTCTCAACCACGAGGCTCTAGCTGTTGCTGATGCACTTGCAAATCTATTAAATTCGCTTGATACTGCTGAAAAGAAGAATTCTGGTGTAGGCGCAGAGTTTACTGCTCCATTAGAGAAACTTGTTTCTGCTCTTACACACTTGCGTGCAAATCCTAATGAAAAGTCTCAAATCTTATCTTCAACCAAGAACGCCGTAGGCGCATCTAACGCCATGATTGCTAGTGCCAAAAAAATGGCTCAATCGACTAAGGATCCTCAAGCCAAGGAACGCTTGATGCGTGCTGTACGTTGTTCTTTTTTTTTTCTTTTTTTAGTGCTTATTTCTCTGTTAGGCTAAAGCTGTAGCAAGTGCTGTAAGCGGGTTTGTAGGATCTGCTAAAGCAGCTGCTGCTGATCCAAACAACAAGCAAAAGGTTCAAGCTATGCTTCATGAAGCTCAGCGATTAGAAACAAACGCTCAGAGTCTTGTTGGTGATGCTGGAAAGTCTGCAGCTATTAATGCCTTGCGTGCTGCAGCAAAATCTGCAGCAGCTAATACACTCAACTTGACAGCAGAAGCCAAGTCTTCTTTCCCATACTTGGGAACAGACGCAAAGCGTGAAGTTGCTCAAGATATTGTGAAGGCTGAGAAGGGTGTTAATGATATGCTTGGTACGCCTTAGATAGTATTATAGCCTCTTTGTTATATGTAGTTATTAACACCCTTTGTAGATGCACTCGCTAAAGCATCAAAGAACCCTGATGACACAGCTTTGCAAAATAGATTACTTGACTCTTCACAGAAGAATATCTTCCCTCTATCTGCTGTTGTTGCAAAATCAAAACGTGTTGCTCCTGGTATCAATAATGCAAATAGAAAACAAGCTTTGGCTATGGCTGCAGCAAACTGTGGTGACGCTATTCAGTGTACGCTCTTTTTTACTTTCCCTCTTTTTTTTTGATTTTTGTTTCACGTGATTTTCTGACTTTTTACTTTTAGCTCTAATGGCTGCTTGTAAACAATTTGGTAACGTTCAAGGTGTCCAAGGTGTTAGTGACGCATTGGATCAATTTGATGCAACAAACGCTGATTTAGAAGCAGCTGTATTTGCTGCTAATCAAGGTTTGCTTAAAGCAAACCCTGGTATCGAAAGAGATCAAGCTATAGAATTATTGGTACGCAAACCAACCTCTTTTAATGGTCAGCTGTTTCTAAACGTATTTTAGGATCAATCCATCAAAAAGTTAAAACCTAGCCTTACTGGTGTTGAAAACGCTGCTTTGGGCCGTGGTGGTAAAGTAGGCGCTTCAGCCAAGGATGCTGCTCTAAAGAGCGCGAATGTAACGGGTGCTGCAAAGACAGTAGCTTCTACTGCACCTGATCGTTCTACACAAAAGAAAATATTAGCTGCAGCGAAGAATGCTAATAACAGCGTTCAAGATTACGTCTCTGCTGCTCGTGGCTTAGCCACAAACCGTACAGACCCTTCATTAAAGGATGCTCTTGCTAAAGCTAAGAGAAACGTTGAGGGAGCTCTTGCTGATCTTATGGCTGTATCTCAAGGTCTTGATCAAGGAGACATAGATGATGCTATCAACGTAAGTTTTTGAATCGAGTTGGAAAAGTTCATGTGGATAATAGACTTACTTTTCTTCCTAGTCGATTCTCGATGCTGGTAATAACCTTGGTCCTATAACACCAATGCCTAATGCTCCTTCTCATAAGAAAGGGTGTTCTGCACTTGCTGCTACAACAAAAGCTCTAAATGCCGCTATATCCTCACTTGTAGTTACTGCCAAGACAAAGCCAAAGAATCTTGGACCAGCAGCTAGAATGACAGCTCAACAAGTAGTATCTCTTGTTGATGCTGCAGAAGTTGCCGCAAAATCAGCACCAAACAAGCAAAGAGCCGATAAATTCGTTATGGCTACTAAGAACCTCGCTAGTACGTTCTAGTCTTCTTGTACACCTTAACGAGATACTTACAATGTACCTTAGATGATACAGCACAGACTATTAGAGTCGCTAAGGCTCACGCACAAGCACCATCTCAAGCTACGCTTCGTGGTCTTGTTGAACAAGCTAAGGCTTTAGCTGGTACACTGCAAGGTGTTGCAGAGCTAGCTGGTGCTACAAACAACCCAGAATGTGACTCTGCTGTTAAACAGATTCTTGATCTTATCCGTAGCCTTGATAATCCAAACGCTAGAGTAGCACCAATGGTACGATTCTTTTTTATTGAAACACAACTAACAGTCTTTCCTAAAGGGTCAACAAGGTATCCTCAGTGCTCTTGAAGGCGCTGTTAAGGGTCTGGCCAACTCAACTGCTCATCTCGTATCCGGTGCTCGTACTGGATCAGCTGACATTGGTGGTTCTGCAAAGGAATGTGCCCTCGCTGTTAAAGATATTGTACAAGCAGCACAAGCCGCTACACAAAAGTCAGGTAGAAAGGGACCTAGCCCTGGACCCGCACCAACACCTGGAGCTGGTGAACTTGTTAGAAATATCACAAATGCTGCCAATAATATGGAACGTGATCCAAGAGGTAATTTAGTAACGAAGTAGTCACAAGTATTTACTAATACGTTTTGATAGATCCAAACCGTGGTAAACAAAGTGCTAAAGCTATGGCTGTAAATGCATCAAACCTTATTGGCCTGGCCAAAGGTGCTTCACAAAGACCAGGTGCTAATAAACCAGCTATCCTTAAAGCTGCTCAGCAAGTCGCACAAGCAACAGCAGCCATTGCAAATGCTGCAAAAGGTACTGCTTTTTTTATTATTCAATTCTTCTGTCTAATATTCTATTTAGCGACCAACAGCCCTGCTGGTATGCCAAAGTTGGTTAATGCTGGTCGCGATCTAAAGCAGAAAGCAGCTGCTCTCGGTCGCGCATTGGGCGTAGGAGCTCCTCCTCGTGGTGTTAATGCAGCTTCTGCTGTTGACCCAGTAGTAGCAAAGCAACTAAAAGCTGCTGCTAAGACTTCTGCTATGTCTACTGCGCAATTGATTCGTGCTTCAGCAGCTGTTGCTGCAGATTCAAGTGATCGCGCTGCTACCAGCCAGGTACGCTATTAATGATGCCTTCTTTGACAAATGACTTCCTTCTCACTCCTTTTACTAGCTATCTGGATCTTCTAAAGGATTGTCTGATGCAATCCAAGAACTCTTGAATGTATGCAAGTACCTAAACCCTGCAGTCCGTGCTTGTGATGAAGCAGAAAGAGTACTAACTGATGCATTATCTCAACTCAACACAGCCCATATCAAAGCATCTGTGGGATCACTATCAGGAGGACCACCTGGTAAATCTAACGCTGGTATGTACTTTCTTGTATTTTGGAACGATCACTTTATTAACGTTGCTGTAGAATGTCAACAAGAGCTTGTACGTGTTAGCAAGGCTATGGCTGATACAATCCCTGGTCTTGTTGGTGGTTCCAAGAAAGGACCAGGTGCTCTTGCTCAAGCTTCTAGAGCTGTACGTCTATTTGAAAGACCATGTGTAGCATTTTTTTACTTACTTGAGAATTGCTTTTAGTTGAAAGCACAAATTCCTAAACTTGTTTTGGCTACACTAAACACTGCCTCAACAACAGCTGATCCTAAAGCACAACGTGACTTGCTTGAATTATCAAAAGATTTGGCTGAGAGCATGCTTGGTCTTGTACGATCTTGCCGTGACTACAAAGCAGGCGATAAAGCTGCTCAACAAGATCTACTCACAAGATCGAAAGCAGTACGTCTCCTTTTTGAGTTTAAAGTACGTGTTGACACACCAACTAACCAATTCCTTCCCTAGACATCACTTGCTATCTCACAACTCCTCACACCGCTTCACAGTAATGTACAGCGTCTTCGTGAACTGGATGTTGCAATAAAAGCAATCATGAAAGCTCTTGGTATGTTAAATCAACGTGCAACTCCGTCAGGCCGCCCATACGGTGTTATTCAAGCTCAATTGAAACAAAAGGTATGTGTTTAAACTATTTGATTAAGAAAAACTTGTCTTCTAACATCTCTTTAATAGGCACTTGATGTCGCCATGACAGCGTCTAATTTACATTCTGCTGACAAGACGGATCTTGCTCGTATCTGTGCTGAAGCAAAAGACCTTGGTGACTCTGTACCTAAGATGGTTGTCATTGGTCGTGATGCTATTGCATCAACAAATGAAGTTCAAGCCAAGAGTACGTTTTTCTATTGCAAAAAAAACAGTTTTTTTGTCGAACGGTGTCCTTACTTATTCCTTTTTAGAGCAAATATCGGCTGCTTCAGCAAATGTTGGTAAAGCCCTCTTAGGTCTTATCAGCGGAGCAAAGAAGGTTGGTAACAACCCACGTGACACAGCTGCCTCTCAAGGCATGTCAAACGCATTTAAAGCTGCATCAAAGGCTATATCTGCTTTGATTACAGCTGTTGCTGGAGGTGATACTACAATGAAGTATATGGACCAAGCATACAAGGTTATTGGTGCAGCAGTTCAAAAACTAGCCCAAGATTCCATCATGGCTCAAGCACAACAGCTCCAAGCAGGTCCAAAGGCTAAGGCAGCTCCTATGTCTGCTTTATTGAACGCTTTATCGAATACATCAAAGAAGGTAGCTGCTGCTTCAAAGAACTTGTCACAAGCCGCAAATATGACACCAGAACAACTTGGTAAAGCTGCTCAAGATGTTGCTAGAGCTGTTCGTATTATGGGTAATGTTGCTCATGATACTGCTACAAAACTACCTGATATTGTTGCTCAACAGAATCTATTGTCTTCAGCAAAGCAACTCGGTGTTACTGCACAACAACTCATCAACTCTGCAAAGGATATCTCAGCAGATAAGACAAACGAAGCTGCACGAAGAGCTCTTAGTGATACAATCAACTCTATCTCTAAAGGAGTAGAAGGATTGATTAGTACAGCTCAGACATCAGTAAACGAATCAGCTAGAGGTGAAAGAGAGTTAGATAGCGCCATGAGAAACATTGAGGCTCTTCTAAGACAAACACCAAACGAACCAAATGCTACAGCCGAAGGCGTAGCTGAAGGAGCAACTGTACGTTCTCTCTTTTTGCCTTTCTTTTACTTACTATCTCTTCAAGGAAATGACAACAGCTGTTGCTCAACTTGTGTTTGCTATGAGCCAAGAAGAGATTATAAACGGCGCAAAAGCAGCTCTTAATGGAACAATGAACTTGCTAAAGCAAGGTTCTGGTGTTAGGAAACTAACTCAAAGAGCTGATGTTAAAGATAAGCTTCTGGGTTCTACTAGAAAAGCTGCACAAGCTATGATTCAGTTCTTGGATGTTTGCAAGGTTGATAGAAAAGATCAAGCCAATCAAGTCAAACTTGAAGACGCATCAACATCTGTAACAATACTCATGTCAGATGTAATCTCTGCAGTTAATCTATTGCCAAATACAGAAGTATCTGTTGGAAAGGGAGACGATCTTGAGTCTGTTGCTGAGAAGGAACTCTCTGCTGCTGCCAAGATTATCGAGAACGCTGCTAAGACGCTATTGAACGCCAAGAGCGAACATACTGCTCCAAGTATTGATGGTATCATCAATGAAGACGTACGCTTTAAAAAAACTTTCTTACTTTCTCTCTCTTTGTTGATATCTAACTTGTACTCTTCTAGAATATCACTGATGCTATCCTTGATGCTGCACGTGCTATTGCTATGGCCACAGGAACACTTGTTGTGTCTTCTGCTGCTGCACAGAAGGAACGTGTCGCTAAAAACCTCGCTACTGGAGGTAAACGTTACAGAAATGATCCTACATGGGCCAATGGTCTTATTTCTGCTGCAAAATATGTCGCTGGTTCTGTACAAATGCTTGTAAGAGCATCTAATGCAGCTGTTGAGGTACGTTGTTTACAGAAGCTCGAAAAGGAAAAGAAGTTAGTGTTAATGATTTTTTTAGGGTTACGCTGAAGAGTCAGCTCTTATTGCTGCTGCTGAGTCAGTAGCTGCAGCTACAGCTCAATTGGTTGCTGCTTCTAGGGCTAAAGCTGATCCTAACTCACAGACACAGCAGAAGCTACAAAGAGCTGCTGGTACTGTTACTAAAGCTACAACAGCTTTGGTAAAGGCAGCAAAACAGGCAGCAGATTTCCTCGAGGAACAAAAAGTTGTCGAAGAATCAACTGCATTCGGACTCACAAATGCACAAGTTCAAAAGATGGAAGCACGTACAAAGGTGTTGGAGTTGCAAAGGCAGCTTGAGATGGCACAAAAAGAGCTATCACAGATCAAAAAGCAAGAGTACAAGTAAAAAACGAAAAAAAAGAGAAAAAAGAAAGAACCTCCATGTGCTTCTTTCTTTTAAAACCATTTTTTTTTGTATTGTAGATAAGGGATTTTTTTACCATCCCGACCCACCCCTCACTCTTGTTCGTCCATAAAATAAAGTTAAATAGTTATTTCGTTAGAACTTCGAGTGTTGTGTTGCTCGTAGAGCATTGCTAGTGTACATCAAAATAAATGGTTGCCGTAGCAGTGGAAATGATTGTTAACTTGAATTTCGAATTATATTAAAGCAAGTACTCTGACTAATCTCCTAGCTTGTAACGCCTGTGCGTGTGAAGTATAACTATCGACTGCTGAAAAAATATACGGGTTGTTTTCGCACGTGGGTACAGCTATTCAAACAAATTCCTTCCAAGCAAATTGGCTTTAAGCTTATTGGCACTACATAGTCTCAAAAAAGAACAGTATTTGGCTTATTTTAGTCGCAGCTTTAATATTAAACTCCAATAAGATACCAAACACTACAACCTTCTTGAGACTGTCATTGAAAGCGCTTACAACTATTAAAAACCAAAACTTTTTTGTAAATGAAATGTCAACATCACGTGTTTGCTTGTTATTACAGGCTCTTCCACTTGAAATACAGCTTGATATTTTAGATATTGACTACGAAATCTATCTAATTTGGCCCTCTCTATCGAAACAAACAGCCAAAACAACAAGGTTCGATTCTGAGTTAAGAAAACAAGGAAAGTGGATACAAAAAACAAAAACCGGGAAATCTTCACACAAGAAGAAACGTCAGGCTTATTGGAAACATGGTAATCTTGATGGTCAATATATAATATGGTACAAAGAAGGTCAAATACATGAAGACTGTCATTACATTGAAGGTAAACGAGAAGGAGAACATAGAATCTTGTACAAGGATGGTAAGATAGCAAAGTTAGTTAGTTACTCAAATGGAAAAAAACAAGGTGAATGTAAGTGTTGGCACGTGAATGGAAAATTGTTTAGTAGATGTTATTACATTGATGATAAAAAAGATGGTGAATATTATACATGGAGTTATGAAGGTAAAAAAATGACTATGACACAGTATTTAGAGGATAAACGACATGGTAAGTATAGAAGATGGTACGAGAATGGACAATTACGTGAGTATTATCACTTTATGGATGATAAAAGACAAGGAGAATACAAGGCTTGGTACGAGAATGGGCAAATAAAAAAGAATAGCCACTATGTCAACGATTTTCTAGAAGGAGAGTACAAGTATTGGAACAAGAATGGTCAAATCCTTAACCACTCTAACTATGTACATGGAAAACTGCAAGGATTATACAAGAGTTGGAATGAAGATGGACGTTTAAGACAGAGCATGCATATACGTGGATCTCATTCATAGGGACAACAGCCAGCTTATGCTCATACAAACAAGTCCAGTAGATTTTGTTCAAACCAGAGGTAATAAATACACAGTCAATGCAGCAAATGTTAACTCTTTGAACAAAGCAAGTTGTCTGTCGTGTACCTTTAATTGCTACAGTAGCAATAAACAACAATGTTAACTATACACTATGACTTGCTCACAGGACACACGAGCACGACATTGAATCCCAAAAATCGTCATCAAAATCGTAGAATTGTTTTGTCCTCGGAGAAGGACCACACATTGCTTTGATATATTTGTCATCTGTTTAACAAAGTTAAAGCATTAGAACACGCTTCGAACTGTTTGTTTGTGTCATTACACATTACATCTAAGAACGCTTCCGGAGTTAAAAGTACACTCCTGTTGAACTATTCTTGTTCTTCTCACATGTGGTTTACACATAGACACTAACGCCTTATGATGCATTATAGGAATACACGCCAAAAAAAGCTTCGTAGTTAATTGTACGTCACGTGACTCAAAGTGAAGTAAAAAAAGGATATGTTCACAAAGAAATTCGGAACTTCGCCAAAAAAACACCGATGTTATCGGCCCTTAGGAAAAAAAAAAACCTCTCGTAGTATTTAACAATACACTTAACTCCACTTTTTATTGTTAGTTTATCTCTTTTCTTTTAATAGAATACAATTACATTATCTACAAGTTTTTTTTTTGGGTTTTTTTTCACCCAAACATTTTACAGGTTTTTTTTTGCTTTGTTCAGCGCCTTCTCCATTACTGTGAGAACGCCCTACGTAGCTGTTTTCTAGACCTTTGTCTCTTCTGTCTCTTCTCTTGTAACAACTCGAATAATTTTACGGTCTCTCTTGGTGTACTGAGCTCGACTGGCAAGTGATTACGTTTCTTTTTATATCCATTGCTTGAAATAAATCCAGGGAATACATCATACCGTAAGATCCTCGTTATTTCTTCGCTAGCTTCTAAAAACAAGGTTAAGATAAAACACAGTCTAACGTTGCTTTGGTACCATCGTATAGCGATCTAGGGCTTTTGCTTAGATCTCGTACAATGCTCTAAAAAGGAGATTAACACTTACAAAAAAAATTATAGATGCGAACCTTTCGGATCGAGTACGAAATATTTATTGGGTCACGTGCTGTATTTTTATCAATAAACGTCTGGTGTATCTTCTCAGCAAACTTTCGACGCGCTCTGCTTCCATCCATAAGACGATAAATTCCTATTTTGAAAATTTTTTTAGAGTCTTTTTTTGTCACTTGAGGTAGGTTCTAACGTACCAACAGATACCAAAAAAGAAACACTCTCGGCTGTATGCCTCTCATGAGCGTACTCTCGAAATAAAATAAATAGTCTGCTATCTGCAAAGATCTCTGTCCATCTTGGTTCCTTTGTTGATGATACCTTTAAAAACCTTCTAGATTTACGGGTCTTTGATGCGCGTAAGTCCCTACTATACAAAGATTAGTTTTTATCCAACACACATCGAGAAATTAGAAAAGTTTAAGTTCAGAAAAAAAAAATCTCGACTCTTTTTTTGGTGAAGTTTTTTTTTTGGTTCTTTTACGCACGTGATAGCTTGTTTTTTACATTCCTCTTGCCTCTTTTTCCATTTATTACGTGTAGAGTCTAAACGAGCCAAAGATTTTGAGCGAAATTGGTTTCTCTGCTTCTTTTTGCTTTGTTTTTTCTCTTTCTTTGAAGAAGAACTCTCCTTTGTTGTTGTAGTCTCAATTGATTCTATTACTGTATTTTTTTTTTTACTTCTTTTTGGACGAGAATAAGCTCCTGTTTGAACAAAAATATTAGGAGACACAACACTCACACACAAAATTACTTCCAAAATAGATGGTTTTAACAACCAGCTAATTGTATTTTAAAGTTAAAAATAATTGAACGTACTTCTTATGATTGCAAAAAAAGCCAGCGATGCCATCTAGTATTCCTTTTGATGGAACTAAAACCAGGCTTTGTATATTATAGAAGTAATTGTTTGTTCTCCGACAGCTGTTTGTCCGGTGCGTATTGCGTTACAATAGTTAAATAATGATCGAAATTTCACATAATTTTTGTCCTTCTAGCGCTATAAAAAAAACTCTAAATCACGTGACCCTTTACCTACACGCGTAAACTCTATTTAAAATTTTTTCGCAGTGCTTGCCGTACACGATCTGACGCACAGCGCTCGCAAGTGCTTTTCGAAAAATAATAAAACAATCTGAATAGCTTTGTTTCAAAATTTCGCGACCTGCAGTTTATTTAACTGCTCAAACCCTTTTTTAGTAACTAATACAAACGCCACGGGAAACACCTTTCTTGTTTATAGACTCCCGCCTTACCATACATTACATTAAACTCAATAGCTCATCAATCAATAGATTGAACCGTTCGACAAGGCACTAGCGGTTTTTTTTTTTTTTTCATCGTCACGTGCTGTTTACACTGTGGAACTGCCGGGTTGGATTCTTAGCTATAACGAACCCAACATTTCCGTTATTCAGTGGGTGTCACTGAAATCATGCGAAAAAGCAAAGGGTTTAGCGATGGGCACATAAAAGGAGGTTTTAAGGTTTTTGCGTTACCGGTTATTTTATCATTCAGCGATTGACAAATTCTTTTGTTAAAACACCAAAAAGGGGCCTTTTGTTATTTACAATCTATGTACAAATATAAGAGCTACACCAACACGTGATTAAGCAGTTCGCCTGTTGATCTTTTTTTTTTTCTTAATTCTTTTTCGCCTTTGTTTTTTTTTTCTGTTCGCCAAGATGACTTGAAGTTCTCTTTGTGTTGTTATAATCAAAGGATTTCCCACCAATATATATTTGCAGTTTCTTGTTCATGCTTTAACACATTAAAATTCTTTACAGTATCTCTTCTTGATAGTCTCCTTGAAGAATCAAAAGGTTTTCTTGGTACTTTTATAAACTCTGGGAATATATCATACTTAAGCATCTTTATAATCTCTCTTTTAGCATCTAAAATACATACACGTGTTAGATAAAATATCAAAAACATAGAAAACAGCGCATACAGCAATATAAAAAGAATGACGCGAAGAAAGAAGAGCGGGAAGGGAAATCATTTATATTAAATTAAGATTTTATATCGCCATTTCTAGCGCTATCTAGCGCTTTACTTACCGACAAAAAGATTAGGATCAGCTTCATCTAGTCCTTCTATTATAACCTAAGAATGAATTAAATCACGTGTGTCACATTTAAATAAATCCCTGTTTGGTTACGCACATTTAAATCCCTACCAGTAATATTTATTGGATTATCTGCCTCTGGGTTAACATACATATCGTACATACTCCTGGCAAATTTAACGCGTTCTTCCAAATCTTCCAATTTAGAGTAACGCTCTAAACGTACTCGGTTATTATAAAATAGACAATTTAAAAAATAAGCAATGTCACGTGTCAGGACGCGCAAGAAAGGGGTTTGTAAAAAAAAAGGGAGAAAAAAAAAAAGAAAAAGGGAAGTACCTGCAGCAACAATGAAAGACAAGTTCTCTGCTGCCAGTCGCTGGTATACGAACTCTCTGAACTGTAGGAACAGCTGTGTGCTACCGCTATGCAATACATCATCCCACGTAGGCTCAAATTTAAGTTCGATAGACACTTCGCTATTTGTTTGTGGGAAAGACCGAGAGTGCCTTATTTTGGCAATCAGTATCGAGTGTTTTTAATTGCTTGCAATAAAACAAGCGGGTTTAATACGACAGCGTACTTGAGGGTGCTTTTTTTTGGCCCAATAGCTACAGCTGATCTAGCTTTGGTAGAAATTAAGGGAAAGGGTCGCTGTGGCATCCCTGTGTGTCGTTTATTACGTGTAAAAGTACCTATTGAAGTATGTAAAAAAAAAGAAGGTAAACAATTTCATTCTGAAGCAAAAACTTTGGTCATGTGACACGCACGTTTTAAGCGTTCAAATAGGTCCATCTCGTTTTTCAGTGTAGTATTGTTATAATATTTCTTAAACTACGTATGTGATATAGAATGGGGATAGCCTGTCTGTCCTTTGTGTATTTATGCAAAAAAAAAATTGTATGTGTTTTGTTCGATATTGCTGCGGAAGAGGCAGGGCGTTTCACAAATGGATTGTGATGGTTTAAGTCTCTCTTTACTTCTGACCTATTTATGAGGATAACGTCCTTTCCGTCTTGTCTATAATTAGTGTATGTTTAGTACAACCATCTCCGGGGACAAGCGGGGTGTAGCACGCGTCAACTTCTCGAAGGACTTATATGGTCAACCACAACACTCCTACAAAGACTCTCCGGTCAGAAAGTAGGCAAAGAATGAGATTTATGGACGCACAATCTAGATATTAACTTAATACGTCTTTTTTTTTTTTTAATCTCCGGTGGCGGGTTTTCACTGGTGGTTACTTGATAAAGCTCTTCGTGGGTCTAGGTATAAACAATAAGCGTCACCATTGAAAATTACGTAGTATTGTCACGTGATACAAAGTGAATGATAATCTTGTTAGAGAAGACGCACAAGGGAAGTGTAAGCTTGTTTGGATATGCTCAGGAGTTAAAACGGAGCATACAATAACTCAAGTATATCAAGCACGTAACTGTTCATTTAAATACTTGTCACACGCCTCTTTTGAGTGTTTTCATCAAATAATTGATCTGTGCAGTCCACCACTCTATGTTAACCCTTCGGTTTAGGAAATACATTGAGCCAAATTAATCTAAGTGCCAGGCAACGAGGAGTTTACAAGCTTCTGATCTTTAGGTAGTGACTTAACGCGCAACCAAAAGAGGTACTGTTTTCGACTAAACTCTATCTTGTTCGCTTTTTAAAGCCAAAAACTGTACTGTAAAAATGTATTGATTGAAAATAGCATGACAACTGTCATTCAACCTCTAATTTTATCACAACAACACAGGCGCGGTGCCTTGCTCACCAATGCCATACTCAGAACTCAAAATATAACTATTTCAACAGATTGAAAAGTCAAAAAAAATGTCACATAACTGAATTTCTTAGACTGACGTTTTTGTGCCTAGAAACAGCCTTGTACACAGCGTCTATTTATTGTCGTGTCATTATTATTGTCAAATATAAATTGACACAGCCACAAAGGCAACGTAGATGGTTTTGTGAAAAAAAAATCAAATTGCGACGTAGGCAGTTTCATTTAATTTGCATATGACCCGCACAATCGATCCACCGCAAGGTTTCTATACATATGCGTTTATAAAACAACCAAAAACGATGGTTTCATACACAGAAATCGCATCAAAGCATCATTTCTATACAAACAGGTCTAAAAACCTCTTTCTTGGGTTTGCTCTGGCGATTTTTTTGATACTGGCATGTTTGTTTGCGTTATACTCAATAACAGACCCACCACCCGTAAAACAGCCACAAGGCAACGTATGGCGGCGAACTACAACGCAACAGGTGCGCAACTATAAAGTTTGCAGACAAAATCCAAAAACGTCGAGTTTTTGTATTATACGCTATATAGCTTCCTTACGCTATTAAAGCGCGTATCAACGACACAGCGTATATTTTTTTTTTGCCTACGTAGTTGGTTATTCCTAAACTGTACTAGGCGTTTGTAGAATACATGGAAAAAAACCGAGTGGAGCTGTAGCATACGTTAAACCCGCTTGGGTACAAAATTCTCTGTAAAAACAACAAAGATAGCGAAGTGGCCTTTTTTTTTGATTTTAAACGACCTTGCACTCCTTAAAAAAATCGCTGCTACGGATATCAAAAAAGAAAAAAAATAACCTTGTATAAAACACTTATGATGCTTGTAAATATAATTTAAATGAAAAAAAAAAAAAGAAACCAAAAAAAGCTCGTGTAATTTTATCGCTGAGTTCTCGAGAAACTCGTGAAACATAGTGGTAATATCATTTACTTCTATCCATTGCTATTCTAACGCATAAATCAACCCGATAGGCGTGTATTTTAAGTGACATTTTAGTGAATAAAGGTGTCACCTTGTACCACCCCGATAGTTTTGGGCAGGTTCTGAAATGTAGTTGTATATCCATACACGACGCAAAGACAAACTGCGTTTTAATCACGTGGATGACTTAACGCCTGTAGCATTACAAGGCTAAAATTACTGTTTACTCTACATAACGCAATGGTCAGCATCGCGGTACGTTATCCTACTACGAGTAACATTGTGCCTTTACGTTTAATGCCGTTATCGCGCAATAAGGGGCACATCATTACTATCTTCTCCGATAATACTCTGGAACTCTTTTAATGCATCACCTTACGCATGTGTAGGCAAATATATCGTTTTCTGTACCGGATGATGACATGTGCGTAGCGTGGTTTGAAGACACGCAAAATGGTTTTGAATCAGTACAACCGCTACTATGGATATACTTCTACTGTATGGCAGCATCTTTTGTGGTATTGGGCGTTGGCATAGCTATTTTCGCTTGGAAGGCATTAGATGATAAAAACGAAGTTAGCAAGTTCATTAGTGGGTTGTTAGTGGGAGCGTGCGTACGTAAGTAAGAGAGCACACAGTCGTGAGTGTAATTCTGATTCTTGTTTTAAAAGTTCAAGCTGCACACTTGCTAATAGATCCCTTCGGTGTACGTTGCCTAATGCCAGTCTTTTTGGAGAGATGCCTGTACGACAATCAGCAAATTTGAGATTGTGTTTTTCACGCCTAATATTAACATTAATGAAAATAGCTATGACAGCGGATTCATGCTTCCTCTCTTCGCTTACTACATGCTTATGCAATACTGGCACGTGAAAAGTGAAACATTCACTAAACAACAAAAAGGTTTCTACTTAACGCTCTGTAGGCCTACGCTTGGCGTAGGGCAGTCAGTTTATTATGTTTATTCTTTTTTTTTTATCTTTTACTTAATGTTCTCAACTGTTAGCTTTTTTCTAGAAATGACTTGATTTTAGGTTGATCAAGATGACTGCAGGAGCTAGTCAATTTGCTATGAATATTTGGCAAGTTCTTCTTATATCATTTGTTGTTTTGGTGATACCTGATATGGCTCTACGAATAACACAACAGGTACACAGTATTACCTTGTATACACTTGTCAATACAATTGAAAAAAATGATTTGTGTCAATCAATCTTTATCTTGTTCATTTTCTTCGATTTTGAGACTTACTTTTTTTCAAGCTTGCTGGGCAACCTCTTCATCATGATTATGTTCTTTACAACAATATTTTCTTGATTTCTATATCTGTCTTGGTTGCATTGCTTAATGCATATTATGTTTATAAAGGATTTTCAATGTATAAACGCATAGACTATGCAAACGCCGGTAGAAGACGTCAGGTACAAAAACCAAAAGGAGCATGAAAAAAACCAAAAAACATACAAAAAAATCTTCTTTTTTTTTTCTTGTATGACAGACCTCTAACAAACTAGATTTACCACATCATCTATTAAATCGCATGATAAATATATCCTTATTACTTTTGACAACTAAAAAATACCAAAACCAACTGTGTGATCGCTTAATTTTGGTTCCTCGTAACTTTATTTTTCCATTCCTTTTTTTCCGATTGACATGCTTGTTTAGGTTGGCATAACTATAGTTGTAATGATACTCATTTCTATTCTACTACTCGCTGTATCAATTGCCAGTACTATCATAGAACTACAGACTCGTATAAGAAGCTGGTTTATTTTAGAACTCTGCCAACATGTATTCTTGTTTTTTGTTGTACTTATTGAAATCTTGGTATTCCGTGTATTCTTGAAACAAAAACAATTCAGTCTGTTATTAGATGATACAGCAGTACAACTAAGCCGTAGCTAAGAATACATTAGAAAACAAGGCCAAAAAAATCTAAAAATAAAAAAAAATATCAAAAGTTTATTTTTAACCTCAACTTACTTCTCTTTGAGCTGGTTGTGACCACCCCTTTTTTTTTCGTAATTTCCTTTGTTCGTTGTATGTTTTAAACTTGTCACTACCGTTCACTGTATGTTTTCAAAAAAATTGTACACGTACAGTTGTATGGCGTCAACAATAGAAAAACGTATTGGTAAATATAGAAATCGAAAAAAAAAAAGCCGCTGAGTTAGCCTGAAAACGTTACGATCGTATGTGCAAAGATATCAACTTTGTTGCAAAAAAACAATACTACACGCCCTTGAAAAAACATGCTTGCAAAAGCTGAAACGCCTATCTTTGTCTGTAAATGAAGAAACAAGGTTTTTTTACAAAAAAACCCGAACCGGCATCTTGCCGCGTGTTGAGAACGTGTATTATTGTCAAATCTACTCAAAACTAAAAAAAGGAGTGTTAGTGTATGTAATTCCACTGTTACGCAGTTATAAACCCCTTGAGGCATGATAACGCTATCTTTATGATTATTCTTATTATAAAAGGAAAGTCGCTTTTATAGCCTCCGGACTCCCCGGACAACCTTCTAAAGTTCGTAAAGTATTCAATGTAGACTTTGAGTTTCAACATACCTTTTTAAGCAGGTTAGCAGAAAAAACGAAAACAACTTGTTTGAGGCGATCGTAGGGGATCCGATGAACACACTTAAACAGTAACGTAAGATGTGATTGTGAGTTCTCTTTCCTTTTTTGAGCATTCTCTATAGTTTTAAGTTTCGCGGCGTTCGTATTTTAACATAAACTGCAGCATTGGCATCATAACACACACAACTCCACTACCAAAGCATCATGGCTCATATAACATCAATGAAATCACTTTGTACGTTCTTTTTAAAGCTTTCAGCTTTATTTTAAGCAAAGTGATGGTAATACGCAATGATACGCGTAAAATACGCGCCCATGATATACCGTGGTCTCTATCTACTATGAATGGGAGTTGTTGTTTACCTTTTTTTACAAAATATCAGAACATACCTGTTGTTGTCTGATACTACTTGTTGTACCCATGCTAACCTTCTGATAGTTTCAGCTCTTGGTTTACGTTCGGCAGATACCCAAGAACTAACGCCCTCCGAATACGACTCAATGCGTACGCTCTTTGCACCCAGCAACCCTTTGTCTAAGTCCTAACGTCTTTTTGTAGAGAACAATTGGGCACTTGGAAGCTCTGACCCTTGTACAGAAGAACGCACATTAGACGACTATAAACTTGATTACAACGCAAAAGGTCGGTATCAAATGTCAAAATGTAGTATAGAGAGGAATTCAAACACTAGCTACTCTCGCGACTGCGATTCGCGATACACAACGTTCGTATTTGACCCAGCGGCGAATTTCAGTGGTATGGTTTGCGCACAACACGTAGCTGAACAAGAAAAATACCACAACAGGCGGAGAGCAGGCAGTGATACGCTATCAGCGTTTCACGACGCGAGTAACAATCATGTTCCAAGTAAACGACTTATACCAAGCCAACAACCGCTACCTACAACAGTATCTCCTGATTATTGGGATTCTTATAGCTCTAGCTCTAGTTCTAGCTTAAGTTCAGATTTCTCAACTGACGAAGCTATGTCAATGGATCTCTCTTGATTATTATGTAAAATGGCGGGGGTGAAGTTCAAAAAAACGAAGAGATAGATATAGACTTTAGAATTCTTGTTTTTTTTGATTTCGGATTTGTGTGAAACCAAAGAATGCTTTTTTTGTAAAACAATGTAAAAATAATTGTATAGACCTTTTGTATATACCAAAAAGAAAAAAAATGTACATATCGCTACTTAAACAATAACGTTGTCGGTTCTTTTTTTTATTTTTTTGACATTTTTTAAAAGCCGGTAAAAGTACCGTTATTTCGTAATTATGGTTGTTGTGATCAAGGTGTTATGGGGTTCTTTTACCGTAGCTCAACATTGAATTTCTCAACGGTAGATTTGATGAGTTCGTTTTGTGCAATATCTACTTCTGTATTTGTCAAGTTTCTGTCCATTGAGCGATAGTTTATGCGATAACAATGGCTTGTACGCTTTGTTTTAGGGTTTGTCCATTTATCTAGCAACTAAAGAAACCCGAAAGTTAAAAATACAGCCACTTTTTTGAGCAAAGTAAGAAAAAAATTGCCAAATCAACAAAAAAAGTTTTGATTTAGTGATAACGGAGTAACTCGAAAACAATAAAAATACAACACAGTAATAACATACCTCTATGTTTTCTATATTATCACCACCACACTCGCGCACGTGCTCGTAAAATTCGTTCTCGTGATACGGCTTAATGTTACCGTTAGCTGGTTGTTTTTATTGATTATTCTAACTGTATACGTACTCTGTCTGGTAACCAAAAAGTTATATCTTTGTAGCATGCAGGATACTTCGAGTATGGCTTAAACTTTACTATTTTACCTGACTTAAACTGCTTTTTGAACCTGAAAAAAAATTAGAAATAAGCGCGTTGTGCATAATAAAGGTAGTTGTAAATGCTTTACTGCATTGTTCAACAAAACCTACAACTAAATACTGCAATACTACCATCATACCTTTCGTCGTCGCTCCAGAATAACCGGATATCAGGAATTGCAAACAAAACCATAGCTAGGCGCTCTAAGCCCATACCAAATGCCCAACCTTTATGATCAGCCATGTCACAGTTCTTTAGAATATCTTTATGTATAACACCACACCCTTAAAGCATTTAGCACTCTGCTGAACGAACAACAAAAAAACCGATTTTTTTTTGGAAAAAACTAAAATGTCTCTGGAGACCCAACGCTCCACCTGATCTAACTCAAGCTTTGCTTTACTTCTCTTATTTTGTTATAGGATGGCTTACCTCACCTCAAAGACGAGCGAAAAACTCGCTCATCAAAGTGGCGTATAGTCCGCGAACACAACAATAAATTTGAAAAACTGTCATCAAAAAATAAAATTTCTGAATTAAGATTTCTGTTGTGTCGTGGTAGTGCATCCAAAAACTTTAAAATGTCTTGTTTTCTATTAAAGCATATCTTAATTACACTAACCTAGCACTTCTAACCAATCACCATTGTAAAAAATTTCCAACTCTGTTGAAGGGTCTGTAAACGGAAAGTATTCGTCAACCCTAACATTTTATTAGCGTCAAGTCACGAGAGAAAGCTGTTTTGAGCAGAAAAAGAAAAAACGACAAAAAACTTACCAGCGCATCTTAACATCGCCAAATAATTCTTTGGCCTGTATAAAGCGTTAATACGCATCCACGTGGCACCTTGTAGAGGCTCTACGCACCATGCCCTCAAGCGCTTTCTTCATGTCGTTGAAAATAAATTCTACGTCATTTCCGGTTCCAAATCGCGCCATTTCTTCTGGTGTAAATATACGCACACCCTCAGTCTGCACGAATGAGTACAAATTCGAAAGAAAAATAAGAAGACAGAACAGTACCTGATGGAAGATTGGATAGTGCGTAGGGTCTACCGAGTCCCTTCTGTAAACGTCGGCGGTAAGCAAGAAGTTCTTTTCACCCTAGTAACGGAATAAACACAAAAACACGTAAAAGTTTTTTGGGAAATACCTTTCTCATGAGTTCTGTTTGGTGAGCTGACGTATGCGCACGAAGCATTAACTCATCGTTAATGTAATAAGTGTCAGTGTCAGCGCGGCCTGGGTGATCCTTAGGAAAGAGCAAGTCATCAAAGTTAGCCTAAAACGCAACAATTAGCTCGTTTAATGTATTTTGAAGCGTACCTTGATGGTTACAACTGGTGAAAGCCCATCGTGCGCTTTAATTTGTGCACCGTGCTCTGTAGGGGCGTACTTCTCAGCGAAGTACTTTTCTATTATCTGCTTGATTGTATGGACTGGGTGACCTTGTTGGAGAAAAAGGCGCTTGTCAAGTCTATCGATAACATGTTTCGATATGTTATAAGCCTTGTGCGTCTTGTTTTTCTCAAGGACGTCCATTACTACGCCGCATAAGTTCTAAGCGCATTCATTTGTCTCTGACCCTCTGTAAGTTGATTGGAAGCGGTACAATAGTTTTTGCGGTTTTTTGGAAAAACCTGAGTTCGCACACCATTATTTCGTTTGGGTGTTCGCGCACTGCTCCGATAGATCGGCAGGGAAGCTGTACTCCTTGTCACTATCCCTAGCATCTTTCGAAGTGAGAAAGTGGCTTCTGTTGGATTGAGCGTTGACTGTTTTTTGTGAGGTGAACTTAATCAGTCAAGTCATTTTCCGGATCTTCTCTGAGAGTGAACGCTGCGATAGCGCGCTGTTGTTGCTTGGCCGTTATTCGCTATTGTTGAAAGTCTCAAGATTGAAGAATTTCCCAGTGAAACAAACTACAGACATAATAGCATACACAGGAACTATTTACCAGGTGTAAGGTTTGATTGAATTCTACGAAATTAAAAAACTGCCGTTACGCATTAAAACATGTCACGTACGCGTCCAATGCCATAATTATAACAGTTTGGGCTTGTATTGACATTAGCAATTAGAATCAATCCAAAACGCGTTAGCCAAGCTTATAGGGAATAAAGCCCTCAAAAACTTCAGTTTTAGCACCTTTGAACAAGATAATACTCAAAACGTAAAGTAATACATCAAAAAAGTGCTAAATAGAATGCAGGACGCTCAAGACGAGAATATTAATCCAAACTCTCCACAAGAAAGAGAAAATGGCACAACCAAATCGAATCAAAACGAAGACGTTATAATGGGTACACCTCTAACCTAAGATTGTCATTTAATTGTACTCAGAAGGAGAAGATGAGCCAGTGGATTCTCAAGAACAATTTGACTTGAAAATGGATGCTATGCTTCTTGAAAGTCTGTTAGACCCTGAGGAAGAAGAGACACGCGTACGTTTTTTAACAGACTGTCAAGAGTACTTTCTAACCACACTGTTTAACGGTTTTCAAATTTATTGCTGTTTATCCCGCTCTCTAACACGTGATTAGAAGCGACCTATAAAAGATGTTTCTGGAGCGGTTGTTTCTCCATCTAAAAGGGTCAAACGGTACTGCAGCAGTTTGTATACTTGCGTAGCACTAATTTGTATCTCACCAGGGATGTCGAAGTTAAAGAATCGCCGTCGGTTTCCAACACGTTATCAGGAACTCAGAAGAGGGCATTGGTTAAGAAGACGAATAAACCTTCTTTGTTTGGTGGATTTTCTTCCGCAGCTTCGCTTGGTCTTAGTAGCGCTAATACAGATAAACCTGCTAATACATCTATGTGTAATGATGCACCTGAGGACTCTTTCGACGCAATTATAGCTTTAGCAAAGAAAAACAAAGGTGGGAGAAATCAATTCGCAACACCTTTCAAAGCACCTGGAAAGAAGGGTGGCGCAGTGACACGAAAGCGTTCATCAGCTTCTACGACAAGTGGTTTTGGCTCAGCAGCTACAACAAGTGGTTTTGGTTCTGCAAAACAATTATTGTCTTCAACTTCTACAACAGGTGACTACCCTGGTTTCAGTTCTGCTAGTTCAGTGCATGTCGAAGGCAACGACAATGAGCATAATACAGGATTTCAAACAGCTAACAATATGTTGGGAGATCAACACAATTCAACAGATCGTACACCGCCATCAAATGGAAACTCAAATGAAATGCCAAGTTTTTCTTCAGCAGCAAGTCTTGGAGGCTTTGCTTCTGCGAATACTCTCACTAGAAAGCCCGAAATTCCTCCATCTAGTGGTAGTGACAACAGCTCAAAGTTTACTGGGTTTGGCTCTGCCAGTGCTCTTTTAAAAAGCTCGAAATCAACACAGCAAAAACAACAAACTGAGATGCGTGGCTTTTCTTCAGCTTCAAGCCTAAACAAGGATAATTTTACTAGGGGAGGGTTCTCAACTACAAATAAGATAGGAAATACAGATTCACAACAAGAAGCAAACACAGACGCTGCTGTTTCGTTTGAGGAAATGATAAAACGAGCAAAACAAAAAAGCGGAAACAAACAAGTTAAACAGTTCAAAGTCCCAAGAAAGTCAACTAATACTACAAACACCGGCACACATGGAGGCTTTATAACAGGTTCTAATATAATGCAACAGCAAAAAGAGTCCACAAGATCACCTGAGGCATCACCAGCTATTGACACAAACGAGATACCAAGTTTTTCTTCAGCGGCAACTCTTGGAGGCTTTGCCTCTGCGAATACGCTCACAAACAAGACCACAAGCGAAGGGAACTCAAACATTGATAACACAGGAACGAGAATGCCACCAGGAGCAAACACTGACACGAATATTTCGTTTGAGGAAATGATAAAGCGAGCAAAACAAAAAAGAGGAAACAAACAAGTTAAACAGTTCAAAGTCCCAAGAATATCAAGTAACACAAAAGTCGCCAGTAAGCGTACTACAAGCTTCCAAACAGCGTCTAAAATATCTTCTACGACAAATGGCTTTGGCTCAGCAGCTACAACAAGTGGTTTTGGTTCTGCAAAACAATTATTGTCTTCAACATCTACAACAGGTGACTATCCTGGTTTCAGTTCTGCTAGTTCAGTGCATGTTGAAGGCGACTACAATGAGCATAATACAGGATTTCAAACAGCTAACAATATGTTGGGAGATCAACACAGTGCAACAGATCGTACACCGCCATCAAATGGAAACTCGAATGAAATGCCAAGTTTTTCTTCAGCAGCAAGTCTTGGAGGCTTTGCTTCTGCGAATACAATCTTGGATACTAAAAATGAAGAAACAAAAGAACAGTACAGTGGCTTTGGAAGTGCAAAATCATTCATGAAAAAGAATGGGTTTAGCTCAGCCAAAAACTTTGTGAACAATGCTGGAAACAACTCTACCAATCGCTCAAACAAGAGCACAGGCTTCTCTTCTGCCAAATCTATGATGAATGGGTCATCTAAGGCACCTAAGAAAGCCACAGAATCCCCAAACACCTCAACAAGTGCTGATACCGATTTCGATCAAATTCTTAAAAATGCTCGAGCAAATCGTAAACAATCTGCCTCACACTTCAAGTCTCCGCGAATATCGAATACTAAGAATCTTCCTAAACCACGAACCCGTACATCAGGTGGTTTTTCAAGCGCTGCTTCGCTTAAACTTGGTGATGATAACGATGTGGTAATGACTGATTCTTCTCATCAAGATGCGTTTGAAGCTGCCTTAGCTAGAAGAGCAGGAAAAGATAATACTCCAAGTTTCAATAGATCTAGAATATCTAAAGCATCAACGATGGATTCACCAATGAGGAGCACTATATCGAGTCGTTCTAGTTTCGTTACACCTACCAAAGTACGATGCTTTTTTTTCTTTGAACTTTTTTACAGTTTATACTGACGTGATTAGCCTGTATTGACTTCGCCACCTGTTACACCTTTGAGTGTTGGTCCTAATACCATAGTATCTTCTCCAGGATTATCCAATATAACCAAGGTACATCACAAGATTGATACAGGACTCGTTGCTTATTGATTCTCAATTAGACTGAAATAAGTGACTTGATTTCTGGTGTTGATTTCTCAGAAGATGTATTCTCAGAAGACCGACCGCGTATAGTTGCTCCAGCTTCACCACTCCCTTCTCTTGCATTTGTGAAGAACAAATTCAACTACGGATCAAAATCAGCGCCTACAACACCAATTCGTTCTTCACCTCTTTGTCGGACTACTACCCCATTGTACGTCAAATTAAAACTTTCATAACTCATCTCACCCGTTTGCTTCTATAAAACTTGAAGCACGTGATCACTTTCTACGTCTTTTAATAAAAGATCACACTTCTTATTTGTGTTAGAGCGAGAACACCTCAAAGAGCTATGCAACGTACTCCTATGAAGACGTTTAGTACTAGTCTCGGAGGTCCACGTGGTTTTAAGACACCCAAGGGGTTTAAAACACCTAAGCATACACCTCTAAGGCCAAGGAGCAAGACACCAAATACCCTGCCACGACCGAAGAGTAACAGGAAGTTCCCTGATAAGTTTTATCAGAAATATAAAAAAATGTATGAAGCGTTATATTTGGTCAACATCTTTTTTTGACATTTTTATAGAACAACTAAGATATCTGCAACGGCTTCTAAAAAAGACATTATAAAGCCAAAAGAACCACCTCTTTGTTTATGCGATATAACATCGAAGAAAAGTAAGTTCGTTATCAAGTCATACATACTTGCTTACACGTTCTTTTTTTCGCTTCAGAGAAAATTTCTTTGCGACAATATGCTGAGAGTAGAAACCGTGAACCTATTCCTTGGAGTTCAGAAGCATTATTACAATCAGGCATAGACACCCGTATAGTAGAAATGACGAGCGACTCCGCAAAAGTAAGAAAAGATCAACAACTTCAAAGCTCGTTTCTTGTTAACCTGTTTTACTAGGACTTTTTGTTTACTCATAATAACAAAACAATCGGCCCAGCTGCCATGCTTCAGTTTTTATTGGATGCAGGTGTTAAACCAAAGGAGATTTCTCTTCCTTGGGTGAAGAATCACTGGAGGTTTATCATCTGGAAGCTAAGTTCAATGGAAAGAGCATTCCCAGTTGTATGTTGCATCTGTTTCTTAACTAAGTGATAATTAATCAACTGTTAGGAATATGGTGGAGTATACTGTACTCCAGAGAGAGTATTAGAGCAGTTGAAATACAGGTATCAACGTGAAGAGATATCAGTGAAGAGACCGATTTTTAGACAAATGTTAAATAAGGACGATGTACGCTGACTCTTTGTGTTGTTGCAATGTTGTCCTTACTTACTTTAGGATTGCGGTCGTTATATGATAGTATGTGTTACTGCTATAAGAAAGATACCAACTCAAGCTGCATACGATGCCGCTGTACTGGATAGTAGGAGTTACAAGCCAACAGATGCATCAGCCAAAACACCGCCTGGTAAAGGCAAACAACCTGTTGTTGTAGGTAGTGCTAATGCCATTGTGGAAGTCACTGACGGGTAACTTGTGTATTAACAGCTTGCGTTAATTAATTAATTAGTTGGTATGCCATGCCAGCGCTGATGGACCTTCCTCTTACAAAGTGGGTGCTGCAAGGCAAGATCTTTCCTGGAATGAAACTTCATATAAAAAATGCTTTTATAAACTCTGGTACGTTCAATATTCCACTAACACTGTTACTCTTTACGATATTATCTAATCGTGATATTATAGACGAAGGTCAAGAACCACTTGAACTGACAGATGGCACTTTTCTCAACTTACAAGCGAACAGGTTTGTTTTAAAACTGTTATTAGAATTCAATGAAGAAAAGATCACTTATTGACTTTCGTATAGCACTCGCCGTGCACCTTGGTATAAGAAACTAGGAATTGTATTCAAACCCACATTTTATGTAAATATTGGATCTTTGAGGTCTAAAGGTGCGCTTAACGCACGATGAGAAAGAAATAGATTTTATTGCCTGGAAGCCAAAACTCAAATTGTTTTTACTAGGTGGGATGATACCTGGCCTCGATTTACTTGTTTGTCGTGTCTACCCTATTGTATATATGGAACGCAAAGGTGAAGACGGACCAACATTAAAGTTGACAGAGCGTGGTAATGATGAACGAACTAGAAGGTATGTTAATATTTTAAGAATATATAAGACAAAAAGTACTGATTACATTTTAAAGACATCAAGAGCTACAAAGTAATGCAGCCCAAAAGGAGGTTGAAAAATTAACAAAAGAGTTATCAGAAGATCATCTGACAGATACTTTAAGTATGCCTGCATGCTTGGATGACATTGATGATGGAGGTGTAAGTTTTTCCTTTTTTTGGGAAATACATGTTGCATAAAACGCTTTCCCTTCCTCTGTGATTTTTGTTTACTCTTGCGCTAGACTCTACTCCAAATATTCAGAGGATGTAAGCAAAACACGAGCTTTCTCCATCGCCTTTCTTATGAACAACAAGAAGAGCTTCAAAAGGCTCAATATGATGCGAAAATAAGCGATCAAAACTATATCCAAAAGGAAGTTCAAAAACTTTTGGATGATACACCAGAACTTTGTCGGTACGTTATTTTTACATCTGCATTCACAGTGTTCATTTTATCTTATTATTCATTTCCTACATAGCAAGGTGTCGAGGTTACTTCGAGTCAAAGTCCAAGATTTCCCTAAAGAAGGAAGAAACCCTGATAAAATATCAACAACCTTCCTCTCCGTTTGGGACCCACCTATGGATTTGCTTGATATGTTACGTGAAGGAAAGCGTGTATCAATGCTTAATGCAATGCCTGTGAGTTATTATTATTAAGACTATGACTAATTGATTTTAAACTCAAAGGCACCAATGGATACTATTCCAGTTTCGTTACGAACATCAAAACGAACAAGGTGGGAATCTAAGCAAGATCCAGCACCACATTCATTTAAACCACGTGTTGCTACGCCTATATTCAACCTTAAAGATATACAAACAGATCAAGCATATGGTAAAGAATTTGATGTTGTTGGCGTACGTCCTTTGTTTAAAGCTTTGAACTGTTATTTTTTTCTTACTTTTTTTTCAGGTTGTTGTGGACTCTACTACTCCTGTTGGTATAGATGAGCGAGATGACCGTGTCACACAAACAATATATATAGCTGATGCTCCTGGAGATATACTACGCATTGACATTGACCTATACCCTGACGAATTACTACCAAAAGATTGGTTGTACTATAATGAAAAATGTATGTATATTTTTACCCAAACTTTACTATGTTCTCAACTGACGTTATCTCACTTTTTCTAGCTCCATCTATTCTTTACATAAAGAATATACGCTATATGATGCAAGATGATAAATCTGGATTTCACATGGCAACAGGTGATTCGTTTTCTGTTGTTTCAGTTCGAACAAGAGAAGAACATTTACTTAGTAGACGTGCTGTAATAGATGAGTGGCTGTCTAGGTATGATTTCTTGTTTTTTTCTTTATTCTTTCTTGTTCTTCGCTTTACAAACCTTTTTTAATTTGTAGTGATGAAGAAGCTTTAAAGAAAGCACAAGATTCAATGTATAATGCTTCTGTAAGGACTGTATGTTTAGACAAGATGTAAATAATAATAAAAAAATTGTAACAAGTATTATATTGCATCAATCATTGTACCTCTCAAAGTGTGTTGTTACCTTCAAGCAAACTTGGAAAAGAAATAAGTGACGTAACAATACTCGTGTCTTCTGAATTGAGTCCCGATTATACTTTTTTTGACCGTTACAAAAGCCGCACTACAATTCGTTCAAAAAAGGTGCCAAGCTTGGTACTTTTGTATAAATAAATTGACCATAGCAACTATTTGGAAACTAGGAATGGCCACTTCCCACGTGATATTGATAACTGCTTCTTTGTTGATATCTTGTTTTCATGTGGTTAATGCAGTGCCAAACGTTTTACTTTTAATGGTAATCAAGCGTGTAAATAATTACATCGCACGTGATTTACAATACCTGTGTAGGCGGACCAGCATCGACACGATGTTCTTAGCTACACAGGGAACAAAGTACAATTAAAAAACCGTTGTTTTGCTCGAAACCGTTTACTAACACGTGGTAGGCTGTTTTGACGCCAAATATTGACTCACTAGCCAAAGAAGGTTAACCTTGCTTTTCTTGTTTTGACAACTTTTCGCTTACGAGTGTACTAGGTGCTTTCTTTTCTCATGCATACTCGAGGTACAAAAACAACCAACAGATTTGTTTCCGGCACCAGATAAGATTCGTGTTCTTCTTACTGTATTTCTAGTACTCCAACATGTACGCCTGCCCGCGCTGCTCTGCTTACAGGACAATCTCCTTGGAATCACGGTATGCTCGGTTATGGAAGGGTAGCAAGTGAGTGATAAAAGCTCTCAATGTTCAGTTTTTGACCTTGAACAGCCAAGTATCCTGTTGAGATGCCTCGTGTGTTTTTAGACAACGGATTCGCTACTGCAGTTATTGGCAAAGACCATTTTGGATGGAACAATACAGACGATGAAGGCATCAGGTACAACTACAAAGTAGAAAAATATGTAACGAGTTGGAAGCTAACTCATTTTTTAGCCATGGATTTCAATACTTACGTATCTACGACGGGCTTGGTAAAATATGCTGATGTACCAGGTGGTAACTTAGTTATAGGTGACGGTGTTGATACAAACCATGGTGGAGAATTCGATGACTATGACGCTTGGTTTCAGACCAAATAGTACGCCCTTCTCTTTTTTCTTCTTTTTGTTCAACTTTTGATTTAGTCCTGGAAAGAACCCTTTAGCAACTGGGTTAGATTGGAACACATGGCACGGAAAGCCATATATTTACCCCGAAGATGTACATCCAACAGTAAGTCAATAATGCAGTACAAGCGCTGTTTTACAAATACGCAATTCAGGCTTGGACTGGAATGAATGCTATTTCTTGGCTAAAGCAGTTCGATAAAAAACAACCGTTCTTCTTGAAGGTATCAATTATTTCGCCTTACATAGTTATTTACGCATCTTAATAGGTTTCATGGCACAGACCACATTCACCGTAAGATCATCATACAGTATAATCAACTCAAGAGTTCATACTGTCCTAGATACGATCCGCCAAACAGAATTTTTGAAAAAATGTCCACCAAAAATATGGCACCAATTATTGGTACTAGAGAATCCCTTGAGCTTCTTTTTTTAGATTCTAAGTGCTTGAATATAGAGCCTAACACTTGGGATAGCAGATACAAAGATGGGAAAGGATGTGGTACGCAGTATGTAAGAAAAATAACTAAGACCAACTAGGAGGCGTTGATGCTTGGTGTGGATTGTTTCCTTCAAATGAAACAGATATCTCCAAGTACGTGAAGCTAATCTTTGTTTTAAGATACTCTAAATAATGTCTATTTATAGGAGAGCTTACTACGGATCCGTGCAGTTTGTAGATGAATGGTTAGGTCAAGTACTTGAGGAAGTAAAGAACCAAGGTTTATGGAATAATACGTTTATTATTTACACTGCTGATCATGGAGATATGCTTGGCGACCACTATCACTGGCGGTAATAACACCACTTAACCTTAAAATAAATTACTAAACCATCATAGCAAAGGATTCCCATACGAGTCATCAGCGCACGTGCCAATGATAGGTGAGTAACGCTTGTATTTTTAACCTTTTTTTACGCCGGAGCAACAATTGGTTCGTTCTTTCTTATCTTTTGTCTTTAGTCCGCTGGCCAGAGTCAATGGAAAGTGTTGTTAAATTGTCTCGTGGGTCTACAATGGATCAAGTTACTGAGCTTCGTGGTGCGGTCTTTGTCAATCATTGTTTGTTCATTACTAACTTGGTTTCTTTTCACAGATATCTTACCTACATTTGTTGATGTTACAGGTACAGCAACCATGTCTTAACATGTAGATAAACTTCTAATTCTAAAAGGTGCCAAACTTCCCACGGGAGCAAAAAAGAGGGATGGGATCCCTATCACGTGTATTTTGAAGGACCCTCAGGGTATTTAATTTTGGCTTTCACAAAAAAAAAGTTCCCCTTTGTGTTACAATTTATAGGATGCAAATGGCGTGAGCACCTTGATCTAGAACACGATATTGTGTACAACAAAACTGTGCATTGGAATGCATTAACAGATGGTAAAATGAAGGTACCTATTTCACATTAAGTAAAGACGTTCTGATACTGATTTTTTCTTCTTTAGTACATTTTCAGAGCTTTCTTTGGAGACGAACAACTTTTTGATTTAACCCTCGATCCAAAGGTAACTCAGACGCCCCTTTGCATTGATATAACGTAAATAGGAAACACACAACTTAGCAGAAGATGCAAAATACAAGGTACAACTATGCTACCCTAAAGTAGCTAATCAAGAATAAAGGACACTCTGGAACTGTGGAGAAACAGAATGGTTAAACAGTTTGAGCAAGAAGGTACTTCATTCATATGTGCTTGGTAGGTGTATTAACAATGACAAGGGCGTGGTGTAGAATGGGTTAAGGATGGTAAACTACAGCAAAGAGTAAAAGGACAGCTCTATAGCCCTAACTATCCTCAGTAAAAACTATCTTTGGTTTTAACTTTTATTCGTTTTGGTTAACATGTTAATGAATCATCACATTTACTTCAACTTGGCGAGAGCGTCATCAGTGTTTGATACCTCAGCATAAGCGAAACCAAGAGCAGCCATCATAGTTGCTTGGACATCCTCAGCAGGAACCTTTTTGCCCTAAAAACGATTGTTATTTCGTCGGACTTTGTCTATTAAAACGTTATGTTTGTCGTACACCGTGTTCGAGATTGCATGTTGCACAAGCATCTTGGAGAAGTTGGACCTTGTATCCTAAGTCGCTAGCTGCTCTTACAGTACCATCAACACACATATGGCTCATAGCACCAACAACTACAAGATTTTTGATATTAGCAGCATCAAGCTCAGCTTTCAAGTTTGTTCCTTTGAATGAGTTGATTTCTTTCTTTACAATAACCTATTTTTTCGAAAAAGAAATTGTCAGTAACCACACAAATATCAATAAATACAATAAGAACCAAAACACTTTCAAGAAGTAAACACAAAAGTCCGTAAACATCCTGAGAAAAAAAGTTCTTGAAATTTCCTGAAAAGTAGCAAATAAGGTGATCGTCCTTTGTTTTGATTACCTTTTCAGAGCCTTCTGGTTTTACAGTTGTATTTATCTTTGAGCCTTCTGTATCCTCAATAAAGAATCCTAAAGCAGGAGAAGCCTTAAAAAAAGTCAGACAACCGAATACAGCAAGATGTTGTGAATTCATTCCAAATCAGTTTAAACCGCTACATAAAACGTAGAACAGGCGTAAGAGAGCAATTTAAGTCACTTTGTAAGCAAATAAAGTTTTATAACTTCAAATGGTTTAAAACGCGGTAGACTGCATCGTCATAAGGTTGACGATGCAGACAAGTTGCGTTTTCTGGAACTTTTACGACACTTTCTGGAGAAAAGTTTTTTTACGTACTGCGATGTGTTTGACGTGAAATACAGGTTTCTTGAGCGCTCTAAACTTCTTTAGAGCCTTTTCAGCATTGGCAGCTGCCTTAATGCAAAAAACATTATTATGAAGTCTGCTTTATTGCTAGTGGCGCTATATAAAAGAGTTGCATACCTTTTTCATTTCATGAAGCTCCATCTTGCCTCCTGGGAAGTAATCGTTTTGAATATCAATCAATAGTAATCCTGTATCAGCCTAGAACATAGTAAGACAATAAGAAACAAGAGCGGTTGCCTACCATTTTTAAAATCTCAGTTTCTATCACTTAAAGACAACTAAGTCAGTAATCTACTAAAATATCTTGTCCAGCGGTACCTCAACCGCTCTCAAGCTTTCAACACATAGAATATAACCCATATATATGTATTATACTATCTTATCTTTGATTTGTTTCGTTATAATTGTGCAAGCTCAATTTCCAGCAAACGTAACTGATATCATACGTTCTGAAGGCTACGTACGTTGTAAAATATCCCACGTGACAAAAGATGGAACTTGTGACGAACTGACATTTTACCTGTTGTATAGGTAGCAGAAGAGCATAAAGTAGTTACTGAAGATGGTTATATCTTAACAATGATTGTAGGCCTTGTTTTATTGACAGCATTATTGTTTTTCTCTTTTAATTTGTTTTTAGCGCATTCCACATGGGAAACATAATACTGTAGCCGCAAATGGGGCAGTGTTATTCCAACATGGGTTATTTAATAATGCGTGAGTGTAAAGTCTTTTTCGCTTACCCTTTCGGATGGCTTCATTTGGGTCATTGATTTTAAATAGGTTCGCTGGTGTTTGTAATCCACCTATTGAAGGTCTTGCATATTTTCTTGCTGAAGCTGGGTTTGATGTTTGGTGCGTAGGAGTACACTAGGTATCCAAGATCATAACGTACATAGGCTTGGTAATAATAGAGGAAATGGAATAAGTATGGAGCACGAAAAGTACTCGCCGCATGACAGAGACTTTTGGGATTTTTCGTGAGTCATTCTTTACAGAAATCACGTGTTCAAAAAAACTAAAAGTTACTATTTTAAGGCTTGATGACTTTGCTGATTATGACTTGCCAGCACAATTGGACTATGTTATAAAAGCGACTGGACAAAAGAAAGTGCCTTACATAGGCGACTCACAGGTGTGCTGACAAAGGAAATATGTGACACAATCTTTTGCGAATAGTCTTTCTGACAAAATCTTAGGGCACCTATCAAGGGTTTGCTGGATTCCTTACTCCTGAGACAGCGATGAAAACCAACTTATTTGTGGCTTTGGCACCTGTTGCTTACATCTATAACGTCGATATTAAATTCTTTCATTTGTTGTCTGAATATGACTTTGGTCACTTATTGGCACTTCTTGGGTCATCACAACTTTTTACTAAAATCCAACTTACAAGAAATGTAGGTTCTATGAGGTTAATGTACCTGAATTACTCCATAAACTACTGCCTGATCTATGCAAGGATGATCCAACGTAAGTAATAACGTAAAAGAGTATACATGGTAGCATCTAAAGTCATATTCGTCTAGCGAATGCGATTTTGCTTTTTCTATTATAACAGGAAATTACACTTACAAAAACGACTCCCAAATGCCGTTCTATCTAAACTACATTCCAGCACCTACAAGTATTAAGAACCTTATTCATTAGTACGTTTATTAAACATACGTGTCATCCTTAAGAATACTCTTAGTGCTCAAGGAGTTAGAGAGAATGTTTTCCAGAAATATGACTATGGTGAGTTGGGAAACATGATTCATTACAAACAAAAAACGCCTCCTGCTCATGACCTAACAAAATGGCCGTCTTCAGTACCTTTAGCTTTATTCACTGGTACTATAGATAGACTCGGTAGGCGCAAAACTGAGATAACCATGTTATTACTAACTCTGTTGTAAAGCTGATCCTACAGATGTTGCCCATTTGTTGAGTCTTTTACCAACCAAGCCATTTGTTCATAATGAACCAGTACGCTCTATCTACAGCCCATAAGTCATCATGTGATTTATTTGTTTTAGGATTTTGGTCATTCAGACTTTACGCTTGGAGATGCAGCGTACAAGAAAGTGTATCCTCTTGTTGTAGAACAGCTACTTAAAGTTTCAGGCCAATAAACATTCCCGTTTATTTTGTTTGCATTCTCGTTGCTGAGGTTAGAAACACTAAGTCCGTGCCTCTATAAATCCAGACCTTTTATGGACCCCATTGTTTGGTGGAGTAAATTCAAACTATACTCTTTTTGTAGTTTGCTACTCAGTGTTTTGCTCGTTACAATTTGTTTTCTTCACTATCATGGGAGTAGCAGGCTTTAGTAACTTTTATTTTTTTGCCAGGTTTGCGATGGCGTCCTTGATGGTGGGTTGTGATAGGATCGTCCTGAAAGACAGTTGGTTCACTGTAAGAGGCATGTCTATTTCTTTATTGATTGCTTCTTTGCGATTACCTGTCCTCTATATTGGTGCAGTGTTAGTGGATGTGTATGGGCGCTCCGAACTAAAAAAGCGAAATTTGCTAAAAGCACGTGCTCCCAACTTTTCTTGATTTCGAGTTGTCCTTGTTCGTAATTAGCTCCAACAAGTGTCAACCAAACCCACGTGTACCCCAGTGCTGTGTGGCTTTTCTGTAAATTACACCAACAGCAAAAATCTCGTTAGACTTGGTGGTTATAAAAGTACAAGTTTAAACACAAAAGTATAAATCAAGCAATTCACACTTTGCATGTAACATTGCTGCGCTTTAGCCACAACTTACTGTGTTTTTATATGAATACGAAAAAAATTAGCGAACAAACATATCACGTGATCTAGAACGCAAATAAACTAAAATTGCAGTAAAAGTGCAGTAAATCTACAATCTTGTGTGTACAAATAAAGTCAATACCACAAACCACAGTCAAGTAATGGAAGCATACGACATCTTGGTTTTGCGAAAGGTTGTTTTTTATGTACATGAGACATGGATCTAAGACATTTGTTTAGAAAAAACAGATTCTTGAAGATATATTGGCTTGGCAGGTCAGTACACGACCTAGTTTCGCGTCTACATCAATATTGGAAGCATGTCAACAGTACGTAACACTTGTTCGTTATTCAATCTCAAAGATATACTGCATCCACATTAATAAGCGTGTTTTATACTATTTACAGTTCTTGCGACAGCCTAACAAAAACGTTTAACTTTTAGTGTTCATCAATACATCATCTCTCACAATGATCCATTCGTATCACTCCGATACAAGAAGCGTGGATCCAATTCTACCAATACCATCACTTCCATAAATGCCAAGGGGATGACATTCACTAACTTCACGGGTAATGAATCAGAGATTCCAACAACTTCTACTGTTTGAAATAGCGAGCCAAATAGTACGGGTTTACTGTTTTTTCTTGGATTGCTATGGTTTAGCTTTTTACTTGGATTGCTCTAACAACGTGATAGTTTCGAAGAAGCTGCTTCAATGATACTGGATAAAGAATACACAGTGATGCCAGAACATATTGAAAACATGCCTTGTACACTCCTACATACTGACAAACCTCTTGAATATATTAGTTATGTTACCTTAACTAGCTATCGGTAAGAACAAAAGCTGATATTGATAGGGCTTTATACCTTGTACTTGGTGAATACCGTGTACCTGATCCTATCTTTGGCACAACACTACACAAATCAATACATGAGTTCTCGTTGTGGTGTAACATCCTTGACAAAACTCAAACTTGTAGGATGGTTATATTCATCTACAAAGACGACCATATAGTACCTACTGAGTTCTGTGAGAAGTTCCCAGATTGCCCTCAAGGTAATCATTTGCTTACCCCTTCTAGACACACTCTTTCACTAACGCTTTCTTTGTAGCCACAATCGAGTCAATATTTAATTATCTAGTAAGATTATTCACTTCTCACATGATAAAAGGAGCATACTTAGATGATAATACCCGTATATTGACTAAAGCAAACTCATATTTTCATTACTACTCAATTCTTGACTTCACTGACAACTTTGATAAAGCTTTCGGAGAAATTGTGTTTTCCTTCACTGTAGATTGTGATTTTTAGGATAAACAGAATTAATTGTTACTTAGTTAAAACCAATATTAATAAAGACTTATGATTACTCATATTTTGACATCTTGAGCGTTTAAATTGATTAGCACTTCTAGAAGTTTATAAAAGTTTGTAACAGCAGAGCCCATATTTACTATTGATGCCATGCTAGCAATATATGTGCGTCAAAAAGGTAAGCATTAGGACGTACCAAGTACAATAGCAGTCGAGTACTACGTGCAACTTTGTTCTTCTGTGGGTCATTGTCGTAATGAAGAAAAGAATGAAACAACAAAACTTAACTGACCGAAAAATCTCCGTTATACTTGAAAGGGAAAAAAACCAGCATCGAATAGATATCGTTTTCCTTGGCAACAATGTACACATGTGCATGGGAGGATTTGCAAGGTCGATAGTGACACCAAACTTTTCTCAGGATAATAACAGCCAAATGGCTTAAGTATGCCTAAAGGGTTCTTTTGTTTATTGCAAGTACAACTTTTTCCGACTTCATCTGACCTCCACGTAACCATAGAAAACTAAAGGTGCGTACGGCACTTATGTGTAGATCATACGCTTGCACCTTTTCGCAGGTGTAAAACTTGCCTCCACCTTCTTCTTCGTCAAGGAAATCAGCTAAAAGTCAATGCAGTTCCCAACATTTCTAAAAACGTGATTTAACAAACCTTGCTTCTACTAGCGCGATACTATTCTACCATTATTGAACAGGTAATGCACGCTATATGCACTATACTGTGTTTAACTTAACGCTACAGCAGCGAGAATGGGTGGTAAGGTAATTCGAGAGGAAAAGCCTCCAAAGCAAAAAAAGAAGAAAGACGATGACAGTGATGAACCGTCTTATGACGGTTAGCGCTATTTTTGTAATTAAAAAAGCTATAAGTATCTCATAACGCTATAGATATCGTTGACGGCTTTCATAAACACGTGACATCAAAAGACGGTTAGTTTTATATCCAAAATAACCGACTTGCCCTAAAAACTTAACCTTGTTTCGCTAGTTGAAGAAAAGTACTCAGACCATGATGATTCTGGAGAGTATCATCTCATTTTTTGCTGCAACGTTAAAAAATGGAATCGAGACAGTGATAGTAGCAGCGACGAAGAGTAGAGTAGGTATCACAATGTTAACATTTTGGTCAATTAACATATCCAAAACAAAGCCTCTTCGTCACCATTCCTCCTACCATATCACGTGCACACAGAAACCCACTGTTGTACTACATACAACCCTTGTATCAATTTAAAGTATTAGCCGCAGACACGTGTTTAAATTAATCTTGTAAGCAGCTCCTACTTTATTTTTTTTTTGTACAACAATTACACTTTTTTTTTTTCACTTTTAAGTTGATGGTAAAAGACATTTTTGTATTTGTTTTACCACCTTTGCAATCTTAACAAGCTGCTTCAAGTCTTCTGTTTCATAAAGAATAAAATCCTTTATACGTTTCAAGTACGCTTTAGCGTTAACATAATGTATTGATGTTATATCCTGAGCAACACGTAACTTTGATTTCATACCATCAACAGGTCTAGAATAAACTTTTTGCTCAGGTTTAGAAACAAAAGCTTGTGCCATTGTCAACCCCTGTTGACAAAGAGTTAGCGTTTAAATCACGTGGCAATAGAGTAAATAGTCTACCTGGTTTATGAGTTTCATCTTCTCTGCAGCAGCACGTAAGGCTGCTACACCTTGAGTTTTTCTTATTTGTAAAAGTTGAGTTTCAAGGCAGTTATCAATTTCTTGACAACTTGCTGCTAGAACATGTTTGAAAAGCTTTACTTTATCTTCTGTAGAATCTTTCTTTTCAGCAACTTCATTTTTCGATTCTTCTGGAGCATTAAAAGCCATTGGAAGCGAACTAAAAATACAATAAATAAAAGAAAAATAAAACGAAATGGGTTTCAAAGAAAGCACAAAAGGTTCTCTTGTTACCCTTTTCTGCGATGACCACTCTTTCTTGGAGTAGCTCCAGGTCTTGGAGCAGAACCTCTTTTACTTCGAGCATTTGAACTAGTCCAGTAATAAGTATAAACCTGTAAAAGGCTCGCAAAGAAAGGAAGGGGTTTTTTTGAATCAAAAAACAAAAAAAATAGTTTAATACTCACGCTGGTTCTTTATCATATATAGGAGCCTTGTTCGCTGTTGAAGGAAACCACATAGATTCCTGAATTTCAACAAGAACTAAGAAATGTAAGCACTTGAATAAACGCGAAACTAAAATGATAAAGTTGTAAACAAAAAAGCATACCATATTTATATTGCCACTGGACTATTGACTTATCTCGTGACCCTGTTAATACACACCCTCTTCCACAATCTAAAATACATCTACAATCGTCCTCGTGGACTTTAATTTGCTTCAAGCAATCAAAGGTCTAAACAAAGGGTAATAAGCAAACACAACCGACATTGAACAAAAAACTTATAATTTTTAAACGTACTCTAGGGCTATATATGCGCACTGTACCGTGTCGTGATCCTGCCCATACGTACGATACACCAAACATAATTAAGGACAGGGTTAAAACCCTGTCATCTGTTTTAATTTCGTGTACATACTCACGACGCTAAGAAAAAAATCAGAAAGTTTTGATAAGGAAACCAAAAAAAAAACACAGTACCCAACGATCCCAAATTACAATTTTATGATTGCCACAAATCCACACGTGATTTCCAACTAATAAAATAGAATTTACTAAACCAACATCACAACGCCATGATTTAAGGCATTGTCCGCTTTCATACTCAATAACATGAATACCAGAGGCAGTACCAACCCAAACATGCCTATTTGAAAAAAAAAGTTAGACCTGGACTAAAAACCGCGTACATACCTTTGACCCTCCAATCCATTATCTATAAAATACATACAACCAATAGGATCAGATACAGTCAAAGTCCCAGCAGGTTGATTATCCTTCCAAATATGAATGTGACCATTAACATCACCAGTCCATATTTCACCGGTGGATACCTCTTCAGGAACGAGCATCATTGCCTAAAAGCAAGCTATGTTAGAAATTTGGCTCTATCTATAGTTCTCTTATTTAAACAAACCTTAACTATACTTCTATGTTTTTGAAAACGTGTTATAAGCTCACAAGTCTACAAACGAAGTCAGAACCAAACAATGTCAAAAAAAAAAACCAAAAAAAAATTAGTTGATATTATACCATGGAGTCCCACACTGATACTGTAAAGTCCTCGGATGCAGCCCACACAAGACTACCGTTTGTTTCAATCATATATATTTGCTTATCATGAGCAACAACATTTTTGACTGGTGCATCGGGGTCAATACCAATAGGTGTTTTTGCAGTTGATCGTAGTTTATAAATAAAAATACTTCCTCGTGATGAACCACACCATACTTTATCACGGACCTTTGTCATACATATAATACCCTGATTACCATCAGGTGATGTATGTCTAGAGTCCATAACCAAACGATCGACTTCTAAGTCTAAGACACGATCGAGATTTTCGGCATACTCCGCAGGAGCCTAAAACGCAATCAGAAGTTTTTCATTTTCCAAAAATAATTTGTCCTGGATACAGATTTCCACGTGCGAGCTTTGAAATATAAAGAACGCAATGATGACGTATTTTTCATTGTAATAAAAAATAACTAATGATGTTTTAAAGATTTTTACCTTCTCTTCAATTAATTGCTTTTCAAGTTTGTTTTTTATCAATTTTATATTTTTCTGAATAAGTTCAAGTCCTTTCTCATAATCCTCATGGGTTATCTTTAACATATCAGTCGATATTTCTTTTGTAGGCGGACGCTTTGCCTAAGACATTAACAGTGAGATTATATAACCTAGTAACGGTAGTTTAAACATACACCAATCTGACCCAAAAAATGTCCAATCTTTTTACGATAATTTGTAATTAACGGTCCAAAAGGCTTCATGTAAACTTCACCTTCCTTATGAGACATATTCGCTATAGATTGTACAATTTTTGATGCAAGAATAAGACCACGACGTGCACGTGGTGTAATACCTAATACCAACATAAATGCTTTAAAACAGCCAATAGATTTCTTTTGTTTTTACCTGTACTAACTACTTTTAAATTATCAGGTGCAACCATGCCAGGACACAAGTAACGTAAAAAGAAGAACCCACCAACAACTGTATATTTACTCTCAGGAAACCTATCTTCAACAACAGTCTGTAAATACTGTGCAATCCCACGCAAATGCCTAAACATTTTCAATTAAACAAATTTCAAAGTGAAGAAAAAAAAAAAACATTGTTTCTTTGTTCACCAGTCAACACATTGATGTTACGTTTCAGAGTATTCAAATTACGTACGATGGGATCTTATCAGCAGAATTAAGCACACTTCTCATGAATCTATTGACCATTTGGGTCAAATTCGTTATATTTGCTTGAAGATTGTCATTTCCGTTTTCGAACTTAGATGAATCTACTTCATATGATAAACCGCTCATACATGCCTCTCGTACAAGAGGTGATAGTATGTATACTAAATACGACCTCCCAACAATTTTGGTATAAGCAGAAATAAATCGCGTTGCAAAGCTGTTATTTCGGAATAGAGTGCCCGCAGAAGCTGCATTCAAGTGTTAATACATGCACGTAGTATAATTGTACAGTTATGAGTACTATGAGTCGGTTTGATAAAGGTGTAGCGTAAAAAGAAAAGATTTTTTGAGTACATAAATAATAAAGCTCTTTGCGGACACGTGCTTACTTTGAGACGCGATTTCATCATCAATTGCGATATGAATGACTCTGGACATATCGTTTCTGTAGTAACTAATGTTTGCAAGAGCGCTGGCACATTTAGTCGCTTCGATAACCCCAGCGACGCGGCCTAGTGTCATTACATAGCATAGGTCGCCGTAGAAGAGCGCCTAATGCATAATCAAAAATAATAGTGTGAAGTGCGTTTAATATTGATTTTAAAACGTTTGGAAGTTTTCTGCAACATAGATTATAGACGCAAGCAACGAAATTAAGTATTTTGAGTCAACACAAAATGATCGTAACAGATTTTGAGAACGTACCTCTGCAAAGCTTTTACACGCGCTCAAATGCGCAGACATTGAAAGATACTGTATGAACTGAAATTAGAGCACGACAGATCGTGCATTAAACGCTCTGCGAGCAAGAGTGTACAGGCAAGCCGTTGTTATAAATACTACTCACCGCAGCAGAATACCACACTTTGTTTTATGTTTGTGTACCGTATTTGACCAGACTTTTTCATTGTCTTCAAAACGCTTTAAGCATGGCATGTGTAACACATACACGATGCAAAGAAACGTCTACAAGGAAGCACGACACAAACGTGCATTGACACTGTCAATACTCCTTCTTTCGTCAAGAAACAGCTCTAAGAGCGTTACTATGTTAATGTTTCTTTGCCGAGCGTTGAAAACACTGCAAATTTTTCGAAAACTGTACAAAAGGACTAATTCCACTATCTTTATTATTTTTTGTTTTAGTACAACGGGTTTGGGGAGCAACAATGTCAAACTTGAAGTTTTTTTCGCCTCGAGAATTTGCAAGTTTCGTGTGTAGTATTACATGGCGTTTTCTCGGTCTATAGGTCCGTCAGATACAGCCTTTGGTAACCTCTTCTTACGACGAGAACGTGAGTGATGGTTTGAACGTTTTTCTGACTTAACAAGCATCCCTTTTGTTCAAAATTAGTCAAAGAAAGAAAAGGAAGTCAAAAAAAGTCAAATCCACTCTACCTGTTTTTTTATGTTGTCTCTGCTTTTTACTAACAGTTAAATCATCCGCAATAGCTCCATTACCTTGCTTTTCTGCAGCAATCTTATTTCTATACCAAACACGTGTTAAATAGTACTGCTAGGTGATAAAAATCTCAAAAAAATAGTTTTACCTTTTGGTTGCAAGAAGCGCATAAAAAGGGTTCCTGTGAACACTCCTATTAAGAGATGCCAACCAAGAATCCAATTCGTATTTTGATGGCGCTTGTATTATATACTCTGTATGATGACCTTGTACAAGTGTACCTCCTAGAAGAGAAATGGTGAGCAGATCATGTCACAAAAAAAATTGTGAAAAAATCGAACCTGAAAATTTAGATGCTTTGATTTCAGTGTCATGAGGGTTAGAGAGAATAAAAACGTTTTTACGCTTGCTCTCTGTGTATTTCTTAACCTCTAAACTCTCAAGTGGTATTATACCACAAGGGTCAGGGTCTGTAGGATCCTTAAAATACAAGAGATTGAACCCAGATAGCACAAACCTAAAAAACAGTAAATTGACCGCTCTTTAACTACCTTCAAGTACCAGCGCTTCTTCCAAGTTTTAATACGTCCTCCCTGTTTAGTAAGCCATCCCTACATATAAGTCAATATCATTAAAAACAGTCAACGGTCCATCCAGGACTAATGTAACAAAAAATAAAAGTCCAAAGTGCACTTACCTTTTTATCAGCGTTACTGACAATTTCGCTTTGATAATTAAGTTTAATCTCGTCCATAATGATACTATCGTAAATAGCTTCCAAAAATTCTTGGTTAAAGTCACCTCCGGAGTTCACACCTACAAGAACACGTGAGTCATAAGTTAAATATTTTCTTCTCTTCGGTCGTCACTAAAAACTGAACCTGCTTACCTCTGTTGGTGTTAATAAATTGTTCCTTGGTCATTTTATCACGAGGTCGAATAGCGTCATTGTGAGCATCAGTGTTGAGCATAATTGTAGAAAAAGCTAAAGTGTAAACAGCGTCTTCATGTCTGAATAACTCCAACGCTAAGTTCTGGTTGTAGTATACTGTAGCAAATGTTTCCATAATTCTATCAATCTTCTGGGCTTCTCCAGGTAGTCTGAAAGTAAGCAAATAACGTCTCAAAGCAGTAACGAATTCAGTCTCTAAGACAAAAGCTGTTATTTCTTTGAAAACAAGAAAGTTTCAAGAAAATATTGATCGAAACTCCATGTGCTTACCTTTGAAGTCAAAATGTTTTACATAAGCTTGTAGTATTGATAGATTCTCTGCTTCTCCGAAATAGTCTCCCAAAACAGCAGGTTTACATGACTTGCTATTTTGGAACAAAAACAAACCAAGAGAATCAGGATTTTTAACATCAACGAGTTCGGCGAGATGTAACATTGCAAGGCCCTTTAGAATAGTTAGACTGGTGTAAGGGTATACCTTTATGTGTATGTATGTAAATTACCTGTTTTGGATCCTTATTAAATTCAGCAAGACCTTTAGTAAGAGCCATCATATCCTCTTCAGTTTTAGATTTACCTTTCGCTTTTCTATCAAAATTGAGAGATCTTGCTCTTCTCTGTACTTTAGGTGGTATAACAGAGTCCTTCTTATCATCAGGATGCTTTTCGGGAGAAGTTAATCTTACATCCGTTATAGCAGTCAAACGTCTGTTGTTTGTATTTGTAGGCAAGCAAGGAATCTGGAGCTAAAAATAATAAAAAAATTAGAACGAAGAAGAAGTAAGTTTCCTGAGATTTCTCGCTCCGACGTACAGATTCAGAGTCTAGCGAACTCATACTAGCATCCATAACAGCACGGACACGTGTTCCTTTTGAATTAGTAGGTAATGAACGACCGTTACGTCTCTTTGAAGAACGTGAGTTCTGTTTCTTTCGTTTTCTTGAAGAGGAACGCAAATACGAGTCATGTGCGGACATGATAGACCTAACAATAAATTAGCAAGGTAACACAACACTCATCGCTTGTAATTAGTACGTACTTGAAAGCTGAGCGATCTAATTTAGAGAGTTGTGTAGCAATATTCTTTTTTTGAATATCTGCTCCAAATCTCGCCAATAGCTTGGCAACTCGAGGATGGCCTCGCTGCAAGGAGTAGTATAAAGGTGATTTACCATGCTTTGATCTAAGTGATTGTCAGATATCTATTGTGCTGTTTGGTACTTGCGACGTACAGTGCATTCACATTGGCCTTGCGAGCAAGAAGTAGTTTGCAAGAACTTAAAGCGCCAACAGCAGCTGCCACATGAAGTGGTGTGAGTTCTCTGTCATCAACTTCAGTCACTTTACTTCCTTGTTCTAAGAGGGACTTTATACAGCCAACATGGTCGTTGTAGCAAGCGTTGAATAATGGTGTGCCGCCTAAAGAGCAACATGTAAACAAAGAGCTTTGAAGAAAAAAAACTATCAAAAAACCAAAAACAATGATGTCAATGATGCTAAACTGAAACGTGCCTTGAAGATCTCTAGTGAGCAGGCTTGCGCCAGCTTCAATAAGCACGTGTATACAGTCCACATGACCATTGAATGCAGCCTAGATAAGATGAGTTACTATGATAACTAAGTCAATACCTAATGTCTAAAGGTGCCTTGTGTAAAGGTGATGCACCGCCTTCCTCATCACAAAGGTTGACGTCTGCGCCTGCTTTTATGAGTAACTCTGCTACCTTCTTTGATCCTGTGAAAACAGCCTGAACATAAACTTATCAGTAAAAAGATAACAAATAATCACGTGGTGAACGTACTTTATGTATAGGTGTAGCACCTTCTTTATCTGTTGCGTTAACGTTTGCTTGTTTTTTCAACAAGAATCTTACACATCGATACTGGTCATTATAAGCTGCCAAATGAAGTGGCGTAGCATCCGTATGGTCTTTACAATGAATATCAACCTATCAGAATACATAAGTACTTCTGTTGTTCCGCGGAAAGGGGAAGAGTAATTTACAATACCAAAGCATAAAAAAGTGAGTACGTGCCTTTTTGTGTACTAATACTCGTGCGCACTCAGTATGCCCATTATAAGCAGCTTTGTGTAAAGGCTTTTCTCCTGCGGTATCAGATGCCATCAACTTTGCTCCTCTTGAGAAAGTCATCACATTTTAGAAAAACGAACAGGAAAAACTAAAAAACCGATTTGTAATCAAGAAAAATACCGTACCTATTCGCTAGCAAAGAAACAATATCAGGATGACCATTAAAGCAAGCTTGATGAAGTGGTGTCATATTATCTTCATCTTTTACATTTATATCGGCTTTATTAGCCAAAAGAACCTCACAGCATCTCACGTGACCTAAAGTTTCAAAATTACTAAATCGCAGCGATAATTAACTAAAAATCAAAAAATCTTGAAGAAATTACGTACCACCATAACTTGCGTAGTGTAACGCTGTGTTCCCTTCAAAGTCTCCAATATTAACCTTTGCATGGTACCGTATAAGAATCTCTATACTTTCAACATCTCCTTTGAAAGCTGAATGATGAAGAGCGGTCTGAAAACAATATACAAATTAGTGTGATGGTAAAAAATACAAATAACATAATTTGTCACGTGATCAAACAAAATAACGCAAAAACAGGCAATAAACAACTTATACTGCGAAAAGAGCTTGAAAAGAGCGTTAAAAAAAATTATTGATGAAACAAAAAAAATTCTCGACTGACAATCGTTTCTCACCTGTCCTTCTTTATCTGCTGCCTGTGTATTTGCATCGTATATGAGGAGTTTCTCCACTACACTAGAAAAGCAGTTCTCCGCCGCATAGTGTAGAGGCGTACAAGAATCAGTATCCGGCACATTTGGATTTGCGTTTGCTCGTAACAGCTGAGAAACAATCTCAAGGTTACCTCGGAGGGAGGCTTTGTGTAATGCAGTACTTTCTTCACAGTCTCGCATGTCGACTTTGGCACCATGTTTTAATAGTAAACGGACTATGCGCACGTGATTTTGGTAGCTAGCGTTCTGTAAAGGTGTCGCGCCCAACTTGTCTGTACAATTAACGTCTGCGCCTTTCGAAAGCAATAATCTGACACAATTATATGCCCCTGAGTATGCTGCACAATGTAGGGCAGTTCTGGAGCTATCATCACTGTCATTAGGATCAATGGTGCGCAATAATTCTTCCAAGTGCTCTGCGTTCTTGGATAACGCAGCTTCTTGTAAGGACATGATGCTTCACCCAAAGAATACCATAAATTGAAAAATCAACGTAAAACGAAATGTACACCATTATATTCTATAATACCTACTGTTAGTGTGAGGCGTAAAAAACCTAATTAAGCCTGAAGGGTGGTAGTGACATGAGAAATGAGGCGTCAAACGCTATTAATTATTTTTTGTTTTGTGGTTTCATTGTACTGGCTGTTGTTTTGGCCAACTGCGCTTTGGTGACGTAATGTTGCGCGCAGACTGTTCGTAGGTCGTGATTCATTTTCTATTGCACGCTAGGAAGCGAAATAAACTTACGTAAGCAACTGTTGTTGCGCTGTTAAGATAAACAGAAAATTATGGAAACGAGAACTGTTTCCGCAAATTACGTTAATAAGAGATTCATTCAACCATAAATTCCGTGTGACAGCATAATTATATAAATTGTAATGCGATATAAGCGCGATTTGATTATTCAGAAGCAAAATAACCAATGTCCCTTCTACGTAACGTACTAGGTACTACTAACGCGCACAGATGCATTACTGAATCATTTTTTTGTAAAACCATGAGAATAACCCTTGTTCAACGCACTACACTATGCTCAAACATGATAATTTTGGCCGGAAGACGCAAAGTAACAGTTTTACGAAGCTAGAAAAGTTGGGAAAGTTTCTGTTATCCGAGCTTTTTTGGTGGAGTTTGCCAAAATTTAACCGATTTTCTGTTGGATTTTCATTATTTACAGTTTGGTTTAACGAAGCAACATCTCTCGTTTATTATGACTACAACACAGAGTTCTATCAACAATTTCCTTCCACCTTCAACTGACAATAGTTGCATGTTGGCTCTTTGCGAACAAACCTCGCTTGCAACCGAAAAATATTGCCACTCGCGTAGTACAGGGTCTTGCTATGGGGATAGACTCCCTTGGAGCCCAAATACACATGTGGTGGTGCGCAATGCGACTTTTTTTTTTGCAAACTTAAGAGGATGACTTAAATGTTGGTTGTCGTTTCAGTTTGCAAATGATATCTGTTAGGTTAAAAACCAGCCCTTCTCGATCGTTGTAGGAGTGACACCGGCGAACACGTTCTTTACGTTTAAGACAGTAAGGCTTGAGGCCTGTCTGTGCTATGACGTGCAACACAAAAGTGGTCACGTGACGGAAACTGAATTGAAAGAAGTTCATTACGTCAAGCAAAAGCCCGTCGTCTACACAGCTATAGTATCGAACAAGGGAACAAAAATCACTCTTGATCTCAAGATAAAGGTAGTGTGGCGTGCACGCTTACTTTTTTATCACACGTGTGATCGAACAAAAGCTTTTGTTTTCTTTTCTTTTTCTCATTTTTTTCGGCTTTTTTTTTTTGGAAGATAGAATGTTGTTTCTTGTTGCTATGGAACAACTTCTAACATTTCTCTTCTTAAGGTGTTAACGTCTCAACACGAAGACACTTTATTCCGCGTACGCCTTAGAGCACTAGATCCGGCGTCAAACACTTTGGTTCATCCTGGCGCTGAAATCTTTTCAAGCCAGATACGAGTGATAAGTAAACCAGATCAAATTCACAAAAAAAAAACGCAAAAAAAGCGAAAGTCTCCTCATCAACGTTTAATTGAGATCATGACTAACGTCGTTGAGACTCAAAAAAAGCAAGGCGAAGCTATTGAGGCTCTATCAAAGAAGTTGGACAGCTTAGACTATCATTCTTCTAATTATGCGCAAACACCTCTTCCTTTGCCTGATCAGCAAAGACCTTTGAGCCCTCTGAGGCCATTGAGTCCAATACGTGGATACAATCAACCTCCTACGTACGAACATCACAGACCTCTTAGCCCTTTGAGACCTATGAGTCCTGCACGTGGTTACAATCCTTCTCCACTTCGTGATTCTGCAGAATTAGTGTTTGGATTCAACACTTTTGGTAATGCTTCTCCAATACGGCGTCCGGTTCGTGTTTTTTGATTTGTTTGTTTTTTTTCGTTTCACCTAGTGCATTGTGTAACGTGTAGTGTAGTACTCTCCAGTTCGTGCAGCTGATTCGACAAATAACGATGTTGAGCTAGAAAATGCTTTTTCTCACTTCGTTAATACGTATCTATGCACAGAAGAGTCTGAGCGTCCGTTTAAACTTAGAAAGGTTATTCATGACACGGAAGGCATGTATTTTTCGTTATTTTGTTGTTTGTTAACATCTAGAAGGTAAATCTAAAGGTGTCGTGGCGTCTGTAGTTAAAGCAGTTCAAAAGGAGATGTCTGGCTTTAACGGTCATAAAGCTACTTGCGATTGTGCAGATTGCCCTCATAAGCGTGAATTGGAGGCTATAATAGATTCGTACATGGAAAAATAAGAGTCAAAAAGGTTTGAGGAAGCTACAATGTAAAAAAGAGAAATAGTAGTTGGTGTATTGTAAATAAAAGAGCGTTTGTAATGTTTTTGTAGAGTTGTTTTTGTAAATCGGTTAAGTGATGAGCAAATTAGTCAAGACCGTCCAGCGACCACATTGCGTGACCATCAATAACACAAGCCAACCCTGTATGGAAATATAGAGAAAGAGAAATGTCAAACAGTTTTTTATTGCTTGCCATTGCACTGTTGTTTTATGTTCCGACAAGCTGTTGGAGGGTTAGTAATGGAGAAGTACAAGTTGATGTACTTTTACACCAAAAGCGCCCAGTAACTCATAAACACGCGAAATTGAGTCTAAAACAGGCGTACAAGAGCCTTAATAACCCTCATTTAATTACTGTAGAAAACTGTACGCTAACCGCACAATACGCTTCCAGTCGTCATTAACAGCCTAAATAGTACCGGACATACAATCAAAATGGATGTTCGATTCGGTTACGCCTGCTCCTCGCCAAACACGTACATATTAACGGGTGGTGTTTTGTGTAGCTCCAGTAAATGCACTCAAGCCTCCAGAGTCCCTCAAATCCTTGACTTGTCAAATAACATGGTACGCTTCAGTTTTTCCGTGAGCAACTCTAAAACTCTAAATTACGCTTATTTTCGTAGCCGTAATCTCTAGAAACCTTTTTGAGTGAAAACCAAGTGGATTTAAGTGTGTAATTAACGAATTTTGTTTTTACTTTAGGAATCAAACCCTCTCATTAATAGCTCCTATCTACTCCCTCCTATGTATGGACACTCAAGTATTGTTTTGCGGAACGAGATATGGATATTCCCTGGTTTAATTGATGACTCTGAGAGCTCATATACAAAGGTTCTTCGGGTAGACTTAACAACTGGATTTCAAGTTTGGCATGACATTCCATTTTCAGGTTCGTATGGCATATCGTTATTTCCTTACTCATGTCAGAGCGTACATAGGTCGATTTGGAATGACTGTAGTCCATCATCCCTCTAAAGAGAATCATTTAATTATCGCTGGTGGATTACCATTAGACACTGAAAATTCCTTCAAATATGAGTTGTTAGAGTTTGATACTACAACTAATAACGTCAATACTTATGATAGTCGGCAACCTTCGAATGTTCTATACCCTCGTGTTTATATAACAGATAGCGTTGTGAGTATAATGGGTGAGTACACAATCGACAGTGTGGATGGAGAAAATAGCATAATATCTACAACTGAAGAATTAGTTGATATCCAAACTTCCCTTGTACGTTGATTATTGTATTTATTAATTGCTTACGTATATACACTAGCAATCATCGATTAGTGTTATAAAAAGGAAATTATTAGATGATCCTCATTCACATGCTAACTGTAGCACAGCAACAAACTGTTGGAGCTGTACAAACATAGATAAAAGTTGTGTTTGGTGTTTATCTGAAGGAAAATGTACAACAAGATCTGACTGTGTATGGACGCCTTATACAGATTGTTGCGTGACTATAAATTCGTGTAAAGATTGTACTGAGCGTGATGGGTGTGGGTATTGCTCTACTGATAATTTTGTCGGGTGTCTAGCTGGAAATTCGCAAGGAACAAACGCGACGGTACTTTTTTTTTTGAAAGAATTTTTTCTTTCAGAAACACTTGACTTCTCTCTTTGTTGATTATTTCGTTTATACTATTTTAGTGGATTAAATGTTCATCTTGGTTATTTCACGAAGATCTAGAATCTGGTGATATATGTCCTAAAGGACCTGATGATAATTTTTCAGAATCTTTTTTGATTGGTGTTGTTTTATCTGTTGGCTTGTTTTTTGTTGTTCTAAGTATAACTCTGCTTGTTGCATTTATATATTACTCCTTCAAAAAACAGAACGCACGTGATATGTTGATCAAGGTATGACGACAAAACAATCACAAAAGCCAAACTATTTCCCAAATTTTAAGGTTTTTTTCAACTCTTTTTAACTCTTTTCTCCATTTCATAAAACCACCACGTGGTCATTATTACAATTTTATGTTCTGCTCTAGAAACAGTTGCATAAAAATATCAAATCTTTTTTGCTGTGGCTTAGTATACTTGAACAATTTGAACTCATTAGATTTTTTGTTTAGAGAAAACGAGAATTGCATGAAACAACATACTCACCTCATAGTGATGAGAATGGTGATACCCAAGGAGTAACAGGGACTAATGTACAGGTTACACAGAAAGGAGGGTACACAACTTTAGCACCACTCATTCGTAGAGGGCGAAAATCAACTATCATAAAATAAGTGTAAAATAAACAGAAAATTCCGAGTTTGCCAGTGCTTTTCTGATACGGATACCGGTATCTACTTGCAACTGACGCTTTTCTTATCTTGCATTCTTGTCTTAGTGGATGTGGCAGTTTTTTTAAGGGACTGTCTACTATGCGTGCAGTGTATTCATAGAATTACCGTGAACGCTTTTTTCGGAGAATTTCTGCTGTGTTTCGTTCGGCAAGAAAAAAAACCATAAATTACGTTGTTAGTACAACATGAAGATTATCTTTTTAGACGTTGATGGCGTTTTGGTGCTTTTCACTAACAGAGGAGAGTTCAATGATGGCTGTTTAGCACAATTGAAGAGAATAATTGGTATGCAGCAATTAAAACAGCATATTAGTATTTCCTAACGCTCGTAGATGCTACTGGTGCGTCTATTGTTGTTACATCGTCGTGGAAGTACGCTAAATATACTTACAAACACAACTGTACGTTTAACAGCTTAATAGGCGCGATGAAGCTCTGTTGAGCAAGCTTAACGCAGAATTAACAAAAAATGGCATTCCGAAGGTAATAGCTTGTATTACGCATAATAACTTACTCCACGCGCGTAGGCAATCGACGCTACAACGGAAGCACCAACTTCTGAAAACCCAGCATTATCCAGATCAACAGAAATCAAAGATTGGGTTTCGAAACACTCTGACTTAGAAGCTTGGGTTAGCTTACAACTAGCAGTATTATTGATAACTGACACATAGTATTAGGTTGCTGTTGATGATATGGGACTCACGCTGGATGAGGGACACTTTGTAAGGATGCATAGAGAAAGGGGTATAACAGAGTACGTGGTTGTAATTGTTTTTGACATGTCAAATGATTTTGTCTTTTAGAGAACAAGCTGATAAGGTAATTGGGTTCTTAAATGTAGTCTAAGATAATGTCATATTACTGAATAAATCACATTAACAAACAATTAAGCCCAAGGGTAGTCTTCACACGTAAAACTTTACTCGAATTTCCTTAATTAAGGACATGTTGAAACGGCACAATCGAAATGTTAAGTTCATGTGTTTGCAATAGAAATACGTTTGTTGTCATTTGTTTTATTTGTTTTATTTACATTCTAAGGCACGCAATACGGTTGATTATACGTGATATCTTTTCCTTTATAACCAAAACTTCTCAAATCAGCAAAACCCAATTCAACAAATTTTGCTTTTTTAACTTTATGTTTCTTTGTATCGTTATTTTTAACGATATGTTTTGGTATTACACTCATAGATTGTGAGCGATAATGAGGTGTAGACGTTCCTCTCTGTCTTGTGTGTCTATTGTCCTTTGTTTTAGGGCTTACTTTTCGCTTTATCTTCTCTAATTCCACTCTGTATTTTTGAAGTGCTTTTTGTGTTTTTATCCGTTTCAGCTTCGGTTCTTCTGTTTCGTTTTCGTTTTTTTGTATTTCTTCATTACTACCTCTCTTAAATTCTACCGTAGGTGCTGGATATGATGCTGTTCTATGTTTTTTAGCTCCTCGTAATGATAAATGCAAGGAAGAAGCTGATTTTGCCATGAACGCGACGTTTCAAGTTTACAAAACAAAACTTAAAAATGCAAATTAAGTAACTACTTTTTCTTTACCAATCTATGATTCTAGTACCTTTACAGTAATCCTCGTACACATGATGATAAAATACAGTTAAAAAAAGCACTATGTTTCTAAAAATGGAGTCAACTTGATTAACGGAATTGCACACGCCACAATATTCGAACTAAAATTTCTGACAATCTTAAGATTGTACGTACTATACTAGTATCGTGAGGTATTTTTAATATACTGTAGATACACTACAGCTTGCTAGCCAACGTCAAAACAGTCAATTGTTTCAAACAAAAAATAAACAAAAAAAAGTACCAAAAACATTTGTATCACGTTTAATTAAAAGTGACAAGGCCGTTTATAGTTCTACAATTGCGTACACCGTTGAGTTGAGTACTTCACTGACGAAAGTAGTACGTTTGTTGAGATCAAGTCTCGCAAACAACTATCTAGTACGTTTAGATCACTACGGCAGCGTTTCAGCTCACGTGGTAAAAGCAAACCTGTTTGAGGTCTACAGCACTATTTACATACATATCCAGCGGTTCCATACTCAATGTAATACGTACGACTGCTCACTGCAATTAGTCTTCCGCAAGCTGTTTGCTTACACCGCCATCGCCATTGATCACATCCCATGAACCTCTACGCTGCTTATTCTCGTGAGGTATGACTGTTGTTTAATTATAGGACAGTACTCCTAAAACTTCAAAGTGTGACCTAGCCACACGCCAAACAGTGTTGAAAAAGTGATGTCAAACGTGCTGAGTCGTATATTTACGATAAATGACGCATTCGGAGCTAAAGTTCTTGATGCAGTACTGGCTGCCATCAAAATCGTCATTTAGCGATAAATTCTAGCAATAATTTCTAGCAATATTCAATAGAATATTCTTCAAGCGATAAAAACCACTTTAACGGAGGGGTACTAAAAAGTTGTTTGAGGTATAATTTCTTATGACGTTTCATACCGTTTTTTGGGAACGTCACACCAGTTGACGTACGCAAAATTAGTACTCGACCATGCTGAGCAATGGTAGTACAGAATATATTAGAGACATTTGTAACAAATGGGATACCAATACATTTTTTTTTTTTTTTTGTGTAAATTAAATGTCAGCTTCGTTTTGATTTAAAAAGCCCCAAGCAATGGTTTTTTACGGAAAAACGGAACAACACTATTATCAACTATTTTATGAACCACAAAAGAAAAGGGGTACCCCTAGTCTGATTTGTGTTTAGTATTTTAGTCTTTAGATAAGGACCTGTGTTTCTTATAACCCCCAAAAGACCAAAAAACAAAAAAATGGGCAAAAAATTAACCCGAGTTTTCGGTTGTTCTCTTTGCGGGTTTCGTAACCCGATAAGTTCGATTATTAGAAAATAAGTAGTATCATGCGATAAAAGAAGATAGCAGCGAGATTATAAAGTTGAGAAGTTACAGTTTTATCAAAAATAATATCACGTGTGTGAATTTTTGCTTTTTCTGCGTTTCTTGGGCGAATATGTTATTATCTCAGAATGACCATAAATTAAACCGTTTATTACGTCATCTCCGTGGTATTGCGTGAATTGCGGCAAAACTACAAGTTGCCCGCAAAAAGCGGCCTCACGTGTGATTCAAAAACAATCCCAACATTGAGTCATTTTGCGATCACAAACACTGCCGTTACTGTCGGTCGTTGACATAATAAGCACTACTAAAAGCGATATAAACTTAAACGTCTAGCCATGAACTGCACAACAGTACAAACGAAAGCAAATGCAGGATACAAACACTTTATTTTTAAATTCAAGTGTACTCCTTTCAAACGCTCCAAGACAGCGAATGGTGCTGGCCTGTTTCTTCATCACTCTTTCCTATTGGAATCTAAACACCCTATACGAAGAAGAATGACAAGGCGCAGGTATCAATTACACCGTGCCAGACCACAATACAGACAGAACGCAGAGCGGAACGAATTTAGATTTGACCGAAAAGCCATACCACCAACATACAGAATACAAGATCAGACGCCGAGAGAAGACACTGTGGTTGTTTCAACACAAGTTACAACGCCCAAACGGAATATAGAAAGGCACATGGACATAGACTATCTATTAAACTAGTCCAGAACAGAGTTCTGGCGATGTACATAAGAGAAACTTGTAGATTAAAAAAAAAAAAATAACAGAATATCGAATCTCAACATTTAGTACGTTACTTTTTTGAGTGCCATTCGCTTGGATTCCACTAGATATAGCTTTAACATTGATAACCGACGCTCTGTATGAACACACCTCAAAAGACTTTTGGCTCTTGTTAACATTAACTCCAGAGCACGTGGTACAAGAACAACTCCGTTTGAAGTCAAGTTAAAAATTACTTTCCAATGTACCACTTTGCTTTATGTTCGTTATCACTACCAATCGCATTAGATCGTTTTACACTTTAGCTAGAGATATTCGGAGCAACAAATACTAAAAAAAGGTAAACAATGACGTCACACGACTACGACAAGCAGAGAGACTAACAATCGACTTGTTGGCGCATAAAATTGGTGATAAATATTGTTACGAAATGGCGTGCTGAAACGCTGTGTGGTACACCTTATTTATCGCTCGTACGGAGTTCGAATTCAACAGAAGACTGTCTACCAAAAAAAAAAGGGTTTACAAATGGTACATGAAGGTAAAAAGGGTTGCTAAGCAATAAAATCTTGTGCGCTTTAGTCCGCCACGAAATGGGTAATTAAACCAATTCAAGAATATTCGCTCTATTTAGTATGGAAGCGTTACTACCACCGCCAATAATCTTTACATCACCAGCTGGTATTCTAAATAGAAAAAAAATCAGCAAAAATGTTGAACGAAGCGAAAAAAGGGAAAATGCTTGTGGAGTTTGTGGTTAGTTATGGTTTTAAAACGCAAGTAAAGTAGTATTGAGAGTGAGGGTAGGCTAAAAGGTATAATATTGTACGTTGTGCGTTGTGGAGCTTGGGGTGTGTCTTGTTCTGTTAGAGCAACAAAATAAACTTTTGAGTCGTCATGTGTTACTTCTATAGCACGGTAGGTACCAGTCTTATGTTTAATAAGAAAAGGGAACTTCATGTTACGTTTGAGGTATCGCACAGAGCAGAATAATTTAGCAACAGGATCACTGCAATAGCATTAGAAGAAATCATCGAAATCACGTGACAATCTTAGTGAAAAAAAAAAAAAAATTCTTGAATTAATGAGGTACTTGTAGATATCAAAGTCCTTCTCATAGTCGAACTTCTTTTGCTTTGCTATCTCACCACAATTGCGGTGATAAACTTTACGCAAAGCCCTACACAATAGTTGGTAACAAACAACAATTCTCACTATTTTTTTTTTCCCAATAAAAAAATATAAAAAACGCACTTGAACGCTGTCCTGCTATCCGCACTTTTTATTATCTCATCCTTACGCTTTTTCCTAGCATGGTGGCACTCCTAATTTTCATAATGAACATGGTTGTACATCACAAAAGAAAAAACTTTCTTCTTTGTGTTAACGTACTTCTAGTTTACAAATGTCAATAAAAACTGCATTTTGTGCATCTCCGTCTAATTGAGATACATTTGAAGCTGCTACCTTGCGATAAAATTCTAGTTTTAAACTGTCAGTTAAAAACACGTATAAAAGTTACATAAACGCTAAAATAACGAGTTTGGAGCTCTATCCACGCGATTTATATGATTTTTGTGGCTTTGTGGTTAAATAAATTGCAAAAAGCGCTAGTTATGGTTTTATGTTGTTCTCGTGCACTATGCGATACCTTTAAGCAGCCCAGGGCAGTTTAGATTTTCTTCTGGCTCCCATGTTGCGCTCGATTTATCGTATCCCTTAAACATGTAAGTATGATGCTATTTAACGCGTGTAATACCTTCCACGATACTTGGTAGTACTTCTTGACTGTTCCATCGTCAGTGTCAACTTTTTTCCACCGTAGTATCTGTTCTACCTCATAATCTACTATTTTGGTTAGTAATAGAGCTAATGTCACAATTTTGAACCTTGTTCTTTTGGTTTTTCCTCTTTAACGTTGGAATAGCTACGTTTACGCTTCTTAGACATGTAGTTTAGGTTGCTTGAATATTAGGCGCCAAAAAGTGAGCGTAGACGTGACTTAATATCCACAAACAAACCAGCTTCACAGAAAACAGCTTCGTAAAACTATTTAACAATTGATTGCGCTTTCCGAAAAAAGGCAATGTGCGGTTGTCTCTACTGCCATTAGTGACCACGCGTGTTTAGAAGTAGTCATTTATTCCTTACAAAGCTTGTGACACGTGCTAGTTAGAATACGATCAATCGTGCTATTCAAGTACGTCTCATGAGCTACATTTGGTATCTTCTCCTTTTGCGCTACTGGTCTCACAGTTTGATTCATCTTCAACAACGGCTTCGACAGCGTCATCACCGTAGACTGCGTGATTTAGTAGAATGCCATCTTTATCCCATTCACGCCATTCTCCGTGCTTCTTACCTTTACGGTAATGGCCATGAGTCTGTATGTTTCCATTTTCCCAGTATGTCTTAAAATCTCCGTACAGTCTACCTTCTAAGTAGTTCCCTTCGAATTCCCTTATAAATCCTGGATAGAACTTGCGGCAAGATCCATTCTTTTTGCCTCTTTTGTACTGAATGACTTCCTTTGTTGTTCCTTCTGGGTACCATAATACTCTTGTACCGTTTAGAACTCCATCTTCATACCTACATTGTACAATAGGTGTTCCATCTGGATGCCATGAATTGTAGAGTCCATGATAAACTCCGGAATACATAGTTGTCTGTGAAGCCATCTGACCATTTGTATACCATCTTATATACTTTCCTAAGGCTTTAAAGCATGATTAATAAGTAAACAAGCTATCAAGTATCGTTACCTCTTCCGTCTCTGTACTGTATTTGAGATGACTTTTTGCCATTTTTACCCCATCGTAGCCACGTGCCTTGCTTCTGGAAACGAGCGTTGTAAGACACCCTTGCCGTCCTCTTAGATAACACGGGTATTTTTGAACCGGTGGGGTGTAGGAGAATCATACGTTGTAATACATCTATTGGAAGAGATTCAAGACTTGAAGATGAAAATTAGATTGAGTTGTTGATTGATTTTTTTTGCTATTACCCTTTCGGCTTTCTCTTTACTTCTTTACGCTTTGTTTTCTTCGATTCAGGAGGTGTAGTAGTAGAACACATACTACAACAAATTTTTCTAATTGTATCGAGGGTGTTGCAGCTTGCCATGAGTTGAGTGAGTGAAAATGTTTTTTTAATTTGAACAAGGTTGACTTCTATTCTACTGTTTTGTGAGGTTGACAGACTTGTACGTTTTTTATCGAATGTGATTAAACACGAAGTACTAAAAAGGATAGTGTTATGGTAAAATATCTACAGTGTTCATGCGTACCTCAAAGTTAAAAGAAGCAATCTTTTCAGAAAAGGTGGAATTGCTGATTGAAAAAACGTGACTTTGCTTTAAAAAACTCAACGGTTAACTACACCACAGCATCTTATGGAATATGGCAAAGGAATTTTCAATGATATTCTTAGTGCCCTCGGTTTTAGATCAGATTTTAAAGAAATAACTCTAGGAGAGTTTAGAGTAGGCGAGAAACTAGGAAAAGGCGGTTTTGGTTCATGCTATAAATCCGTAGATGGCAGCAATCACACTATTTGCCTCAAGGCACGTTTTATACTTTATTTAGGCGTATTTACATTATTTTCACGCAAATCACGTGGTCGCAATCGTCAATTTTTGGAACACTTTGAAAAAAAACCAAAACATAAATTTAGTCACTCGTATTTGACATTAGATGTCTAGGTATCAACAAATCAAAGGTCTGTAGAGCGAGAATTTACAATGGGTCAACTATTGCAGGATGATGCCAATCAATATACAGTTACCCCTTCAAAGATACAAAAACTATACTACACTGCTTTTTGGATGATTCCAAGGCCTGTATGGGTCGGTGCAAGCACGTTGTGTAAAGGTAAGGGACTCCGAAAAGATTGTTTATTTTCGTTTTCTTTCTAATGTTTTTTTGTACACCTCACGCTGATTGCGGCAATGTCTCTAACTTCCTATCTTTACAGGTAGTTTATCCGATATGCTTGATCCTGAAAACCCTATTAAAGTGGATCATAAAGAGCTTGACGATATGTGTAGGCAACTTGCTAGAGCTGTTGCTTTTGTACATTCTAAAGGAGTACTTCATCGAGATATTGCACCTGATAATATTCTTTGGACTACAGGATCAACACCAAGTGGTAAAAAGTTCTTGATTGGTGATTTTGGTATTTCTAAGAGAGTAGGTGTACAAGACGTACTAAGTAATAAGATGGAAATACGTACACTTGTAGGTAAAGAGACTTACATCGCTCCTGAAATGCGTAAACAAGTTGAAAGAAACAATCGAATAATGGCTGTATATGGGTCGGCTGCTGATTGGTGGGCGTTTGCTACTACTATTGCAGCAATGGCAATGCATTCACTTGAAGTACCTAATATGCGAGAAGTGGTTGCTCATACTGATTGTCCACCAATAGTTAAACAAGCTATTTTGCACGTGATTTTATTTGGTTATTTTTTTTACATATTTTTTTGCTTTTTGCTAAAACGACTGACGTTCCTGTAGAGGTTGTCGAATGAAGAATCCTACTAAACGTGCAAACAATGCTACTGCTTTATTACATACAATCAGTGAAGAGGATGGCGTTGGTGACTTGATTCTCAAAGAGAAACAATAAAACTAAGGACATGTATAAAAGGCACAAATCTCAAAAAGAACGACATCAAAGAAAGCTTAAAAGCAGTACTTGCTTTCTCCCAAGATGTAGAGAGAATTGTCACATGGTGTACAGCGCGGGCGCAAGGCCACGCGTATAAAGCAAAGTCATAAATAAAATCTGTGTTTTAAAGCTGTTCTAGCCGATAGTAGGTACAAGAAAACATGGATTCAATGCTACCCTAAGTAATACGTAACCACACAGGAACATATAACCGAAGTTCTGGAAGTAGCAAGTGTTGTTGTAAGAAGAAATCGTCAATTTCTTTGCGCTTTTTTTTTCCAATTTGGTCTTTTCTTGTTAGTGAGCTATTCAAAGCAATACCTGCCATGAAGGGCTCTCAGAAAGTTATAGGCAAGCTTACATCACCTTACAATCAAAAAGACGTATGTAACGGCTTTTTTAATCAACAATATTAAAAGAACATAGCTTGATAAAGGTATTGCGCAATCCAAAGTGTTCGCGCAGCTTGTAGCTGCTGAAAAGAAAATTGATGCTTTTTTTCGTTTGCGCCAATTACACATACAAGAGGCGCTTCCCAAAGACCGAAACCAGCGAAATACGGTAATTACAGCAATTTTGAATAGTTTATTTGGTTTTTTGTATAATACGCGCTATGCTTTCTATATACGCGTCCAAACTCATTTTTACTTGTTAGATAGCAAGACATTTACGTGTATGCTTGTCGAATACGCATTCTGATCAAGGGCGGTTTTATCATACAACAGACCATGAATTGGATGTATCAACACGCAAACCAAGTTGGTCTTTTCGCGTTGAAGGAAAATTGATTGACGACGAGGTACGATTCGTCTAAACGAACGAAGCTATGCCAGGGCATTATCGCGGTAGATTAACAGCCTGTTTTTAATGTTTACAGCTTCACATTCTTAACGAGCATAGAATCTCACTGGATTACCTAAAAGGAAGTTCTCATCATTCTTTACGCGTATATACGTACAATTAGATAGAAAAGAGTTTCCAAACAATTGGCACACAGAAGTACGCCTTCTTTTTTTTTGACATTTAGCGCAAAAGGTGTTATCCTCCAAGCGCACGCCTCTATTTGACGTGCAAAGAAGGACTACGTACTGATCTTGTCCCAAACAATTTCTTTACAACTTCTACACCCTATATCTTTACGGTGCTGTGAGTCCTCAGTCTCTACAGACATGGCAAACTTTAACAAAAAATTTGCTTGACATTTTGAAATGTTAATGTTAATTTTGCTTTTTTTTGTGTGTAGTGGACTAAAAACTCTGGTTGTGGTGACTGGGATGGATTTGAGATTGAGAGATTCTCTTGCGAGGAATCTCTAGTACATGTATTTTTACAGTTGGATTACAAGGTAAGAGAGCAGAAGTTGATTTAACTGTGTAACACGATAGAAAAAAAAAAGCTGTCAAAAGAAAATATTACTAATTTTACTTTACAGCCAGCGCGTTATAAACCATCTCCTGGTCTTAAGCAATTGCTTAGCCTACAAGCACCATATACTAAGACATATATTATCCTATGTTTATGGCAATACGTCAAGGTTAGACAGACCAATGTAGTAAATTTTGATTGACTCGTTTGCTAGAAACACAATTTAAAGGATCCTAAAAGCCCTTCTACTATTGTACTAGGCCCGAAAATGAAAGAAGTGTTTGGTATAGATACAATGGAGTATTCTGAAGTACCTAAAATAATAGAACAACACCTTGGACCTCCAGATCCTATACAACTTACTTACCAAATCAAGTACGTTTTTTTTTTGTTAAATGTATTCTGGTTTTGTTATTAAAGTTTTGTTGTTGCTGTCACTCGGTTCTTCCTTCTTATGCTTTTTGTTTATTTTAGATTGCATGGCACTGTAGATCAAAGTGAGAATTGGTATGATATTAAAGTAGAAGTAGATAACCCATTGGCTTCATTTAACTTCAATGCGAAACTAAATGAATCGAAAGAGTTGGATAAAAAGGTAAACCAAAAAATTTTTTACATGAAAAAAAATGGCACTAGAAACATTTTATTTTACTTGTCACAACGTGACTCCACTCACTTAACATTGTGCTACATCTTCCCGTATTTACAGTGTTTTTCCGAACATCCGAAAGTACGGGATGCATTTAGAAAGTCAAATCTTTTGGTTTTCCTTTAAATTTGTACTTCGGAAATAAATTGAACGTAAAGATCTTGCGCACACCAAATCTTTATGTAGAATACTTTTTTTTTTATTTCTGTAATGACATTTTCGTTAAAATAGATTGCCGAAAAACTTGGTGCTCTTTCCAAGCTTAAAGACAATAGAGACTTCCTACGTAACTTCTCACTTTCTCCTGTTACTGTACTTGATGATTTAGTGCTAGAACAATTGCATTTAGAGCGTGTACGGAATAACTATTTTTCGATTTTTTTCTTCTCAACTCTTCCAAAAAAGATTACCAATACATGACGTAATATTTTGTTCTTTTTTTTATCGCTGGCGCAGTGGTGAAACTGGGACACGATAGTTTTTTTCTCAATTTGTAAGAAAGTCCGTCGCATACACACATGTACAGAAATCTTGCTTATTACTCCTTGTTTTCTAGCTTGAGAAGTCAAAGAATCAGAGAGATACTGAAGAGGAGCGTAGAACTCAGTTTTATTATGATGGACTTGCTGTTACTGCTATGGAGGATGTACTAAAACTACAAGATGATAAAAAAACAAGGAATAACTTCTTTCAATCGACAGATTGAGAAACGAATAAACAGAAAAAAAACACATCACCAAATGAATATTTTCCTTTTTCTTTTTTTTTTTTGCTTATTTCCGGGTTAATTATGTTTATGCGTCTTCGAATTTACTACCATAATATTGGAGATTTACGTAAAGGGATTTTGTGTATATATAGAACCTAAAATAAATCATCCACGTATCCAGAAAAACAAAAAAAGCTTTTTATGGGTTTTTTTTTACTTCAATTCCTATTGCGCCATCTAGCATCATACACCTTAGAATTCCTTTATATCTCACGTGCATATACACACGGGAAACTTCAGCTGAACCGGAGCATTTTATTTGCCTGTTAAGGGAACTCATGCCTTAACAACTCCTAATTTGGACGTTTATTTTAGTGTGAAAAGCGTTTTAGCGCTTTGTAAGAAAAAACTTGAATATAGTTACAACATGTCATCTACATCAACAGAATGCCCTAGACGCAAGCATATATATGTTATATGGTGTTATAAGCCAAATAGCTGTTCTATTGCTGTAGATAACGCAGCAAGAGCTGATCATTTTTTATCAAGTGTGAAGCTAGGTAAGGGTTTTGAAAAGAATTGCGCGATCAGTTTTGCTGAAGCTGAAAGAGAAAACAAAGAAAGAGATATCCAACAACAACAATACATCGGTACGTACTAGTAATACCTTTTGATCTTAGCTATAATTGGCATAAAATCAATCAAACACGAGAGAAAAAAAAAAAAAACAAACAAAAAAAAAACTAACCGTTGGCTATAGAATATTGCGCTAAAAACGCACCTACTAGTCATAAAATGAATATAGAATACATCACAACGGGAGATAAAATCAGAAAACTAATAACAGCACAACGAGAGTACACTTTTACGAATAGCACTTATAGTAGTATCAAACAGGGTCTATACTAGATATCCATTACTGTAACATCAAAAAATTTCGACGTCAAAGGAAGGAAGAAGAAAAAACATGTATCATAGCCTTTAAACACACTGCAACGCACCTTGTATACTTTAAAATCAACACTAAACACAACTTTATCACACTCAACGTACACATTTTTCTGATGAGCTTTTTGAGAAGAAATCGAATTTCGTTCATTTCATTTCTTTTACTGCCTTTATTACTATCCATAGAACGTTTAATGATTATCAGGATTCGGGTATTATTATTATAAAGGTAAACAATAAGTTATTTTTGACGTTGGATATCAGCAGGGAAGGCGTCAGCGTTGTCTGCGTTGTCTGTCTAGGTTTTTTTGCCTATGGCAAATAATTACTGCGCTCCTCCTCATGAACAAGAATTCTTTTGTCAATAATGGTTCCGCTACCAATACGACGTAAATGGGGTTTGTTAATGGTGATCAACACGGTACAAGGCTTCGCGTTATAAGATACGAAGAGCTATTTTTTTTTTTGATGATTTTTTTTTTTTTTGTTGGTTTATTTTAAGAACATGCTATACACTTCGTTGTCGTTCTCACACGTACTCGGGAAACCCTTTTCTTTCATGTTATGTAAGAACTCTTTGAATTGAGTAACATCATCTTTTGGTACTTGTATACCAGCTAGAACACGACCAACATCAACGCCATGATTTCTGTAATGAAACAAGGAAACATTCCAACTAGAACTCAATGATGTTAAGAAAAGCTTAAGTGCTCCAGGTCTATCTGGAAAACTGAAGCTGTACAGGTGCTCGTCAGTTACCTATGGTACAATTAAGATAATCAGAAAAGTAGAGGTAAAGGTCGTACTGTTGCAGAACGGCCTCCAACAAGATATCTGGCATGACTTTTTGCCATTTCATTTTGAGTGACGTTAACTACTTTGAAATTCTCAGCTTTGATTTTCTCTATTACTTCCTCAGACTCTTTATCGTAATCGGTACACTGGAACGCTAAGAATATACTTGCTTCTTTTGTATCTCCATATCGATAGCTGAACTCGGTGACATTTTTTGGATAAAGACAATTGTACAATCTTAAAAAGCTTCCAACTTCTTCGGATATTTTTACCGCTAATAGACACTCACGACGTTCTCCAATTTCAGCACGTTCAGCTACAAATCTTAGCCTATCAAAATCCATGTTTGCTCCTGAAGAGATTGCTACAAATCGAGAACCAACGATTTGATTGTCTATGAAAGAAACCATCAGAAAAAAAAATAAAGAAAATCTTTGCACGTTACCTTGTATGAATTTCTTCACACCTGCCACGGCTAAAGCCCCGGCAGGTTCTAATATACTTCTAGTATCTTGAAATACATCTTTGATGGCAGCACATAGCTCGTCATTCGAAACAACTTGAGTATTCAAGTAAGCAAGGTATAAAACCAGAGCTAGAGATATTACCTATGATATCTTCAACGTATTTTTGTACGAGTTGGAACGTCTGTTGTCCTGCCAAACGCACAGCGGCACCATCAGCGAAAGTAGAAACTTGTGAAAGTGCTTCTCTTTTACCAGCTTGTACTGCATGGCGCATACTGTCTGCTCCTTTCGCTTCGACACCGTAAACTGAAAAAAGAAAGAGTTATAAAAAAACTCTTGGTTCTTGTTTGTTGGTACCCTTCACCGATGGTGATATACGCTTTATGTAAGCTGATACTCCAGCTATCAATCCACCGCCACCTATGCAACAAAAGACGTAATCAGGCGGATTTGATCCAAGTTGTCTCAAAATTTCCATTCCAATTGTTGCTTGTCCCAAAATAACATATGGATCATCGTATGGATGCACAAGAACTCTGTTTTCTTCCTTCATTATACGCATAGACTCATCTTTTGATTCATCAAAATCGTTGCCTTTCTATTAAAGCCATAAATATTAGTACAATAACATCACGTGATTCTTTTTCAGTTAACTTACAAGCACAACTGTTCCGCCGAGAGCCAGAACTGCTGACGTCTTTATTGATGGCGTAAAAACAGGCATAACAATTTTTGCATCGACACCTAACTCTGCGGCAGCAAGAGCTACGCCTATAATTCGACTATAAGCAAAAAACATTGAACACTTTTGCCAAAAAAAAAGAAATACAAAAAATGTTAAGTACCTTGAGCGTGATTACCAGCTGAACATGCTACTACACCTCTTTTTTTTTCTTCTTCTGTAAGTGTTGACATTTTATAGTAAGCTCCTCTCAGCTTAAATGAGAATACAGGTTGCAAGTCTTCACGCTTTAGAAAAATGTCATTTTTTGTTCTTTTTGACAGAATCTTTGCAAAGCTAAGAGGCGTTTCTTTAGCGACTTTATAGGCGTAAGAGGGTATTAATACTGTTTTTTAATAAATACTAACCTTTGTACACTGGAGCGCTAAGCACGTGGCGTAAAAATGTAAGATCATCGGAGAGTAATGGATGGAGATCGTTTTCTGATTCAGTAGCTGCTGATTTTGTTGCCTAAAGTTTGTAAATACGTTTAAACGTACAAATAATGACCGTGCCATAATGTTTCAGAGTAGTATTCACCTTGGGAACGTTAAGTATTGGCAAACGGAGACCATTTTACGCTCTCGTCAAGCGCAGTCTCCTAACGTTTTTTTCTTTGGAATCACTGCTCGCGAGCGAAAACGCCAACCTCCAATGTAGCAAACCGTCCTTCATCGCGGGTGATACCGCATTTCGTCGTCTAACCATGAAATTCTTGCTGAAGCGACTTTTGGCGTATTTTGTGGAATTGGTATGCCTCATGATCGTAAAAAGACCTTTAGTTTCATAGTCTTGCTTGTCCGCGTCAACACTAATTACTAATTGCAGCTTCTTCTGCGTGTGTTGAACCTTCCTCACAGACTCTACTTTTGTGGTATTAGCGTTGATGGATGTTGTTATGCTTCCTACGCCAAAATTAGGTTTCACAAAAACCCGTCAAAAACTTTTCTGCTATGTGAAGGGTTTTTATTATTATATTACTTACCACACTGAACCTTTACAGTACAGTGTAGCGTTTAGAGAGCTAATTTTACAAAAAAGAAAATGATAAATACTCAAAAATCTTTCATAGTTTTAATTCGCTTGTTCCTTTACTTGCTTTTTATCCGACGACCATGCTTCTAATACTGGAGTATAATCGAATAAAACCTGTACTTTTGCAGATTGCCAATTTACAACTGTATGCACGTGAACTTCTTCAACTACAAGAGAACGTCAATACAAAACAAAAAAAACCGTTTCAAAATGTCAAAAAAAAATAGTATCCAAAAATTAATCTTTTATGCCATTAAACGCTGTCTGTACCTTTATACTTTGCCCCTGTGGCTTTTATTGTATATTCACAATCAAGGAAAACTGTCACTTTGTTTCCATTCTTTACGCCACCCTCCTGTACGACATACTCTCTGCGATGCCATTTATCGACCGTAAGTATCTTTCCTTTTAATGTCAAGAAATCTATTATGCCTTGGCGTCCGTTAAAGGTTCCAGCAAGTGGAAACGTCTGAAAGCAAAAACAGTCAGTTTAACTATTTCTCATCTTAAAATGAGCGAATTTGGGAAAAAATACTGTGATGATACGTTACTACGCCTAGACGTTTGTTGTAGCGCCAATATGGGGAAATCCAGTGCAAGTTTTATAAAACTTGATTAGAACTCATGAAAATGGGCGTACCTTGTTCTTTTCGCGACCGCCGAAGATCCAAACACAATCAGGCGTGTAGTGAGCAACAATGCAAGGTAGAGGAATATCTTGCTTATACTCGTCGTATAGATACCTCACGAACGTTTCGTGATCCTCAAAAAACTCTGCGGCTTGTTCTATACGTTCTTTCTCTTCTTCTTTAGTGAGAAGCTCTGGTAGTTGATTTTCTTCTCCTGACATGCTTCTCTTGTTGTTTGGGTATTATTTATAAACGTTGACGACAGAAATCGAATTTGTCATTTCGTTGAAGAACACCATGCGTCAATACGCGTAATCAATTACTAGAACTAGTAAAATACCAGTTTCGGTGTTGAGACAGTGTCAACACAGATTGCGTGAACGCATGTGTAGCAGACTTGTCAAAAATGAACCAGCACCATGTAGTTACCTCCATCTAATTTTCTAAAGCCAGAAACGGCGTGTCCGTCGTTTTTCGTCTGCATTTGCTGTAATACAAACAACAAGCGTTTTTTGATTAGGAAGCGCGACAACAGGTGGTAGTCTGTTTTATGAAACGTTTTGTGGACCGAAAGAATAAGACTATTCTTGTAAAGTAAATTTCTGAAAAGGCGGGAAGCCTAAATGCACGCTCAATCGCCTGCGCCGTTGAGGCGTAAACCAAAGTCGCGTGGTAAGCGAAAAAGACTGGACCCATCACAAAGTACAAAAGAGCGCTTGAAAATACGTACAGAGTATAGGGACCTTATAGAAGATACAAAGAGTACATAATTAAACAAAAACAAGCAGAATAGGAATAACTCATTGTTTACGTTAGTTAACAGACACCTTTATGTCCAACCAACTTCTAATGGATTAGTTGATGCTTTGAACCAAGGCGAAGCTCTTTTTGATAAAGGTGAGAGAATTGATGTTCAGAACCTACCACCGCCTCGTGTATGCCTTTAAAACGCGTATAGCCGAAGCTACTGCATTTTATACGATATGCTGAATTTTTTTTAGTTAAAAACGTCCGAGAAGCGTCTTTGGACAGTGAATTTCTTAGTTTAGCATCTCAGATTGGTGCTGATCAGGTGCGTGCTTCAATTTGTTTTTCTCGGAGACAACAAAAACGAGCACAACGCCGATGCTTACAGTTGGACGTAGGTTCAACGCCTTAACACCGGATTTAAAAGCTATGAGCCAGGCGAAATAATAAGCAAATTGAAGACAAAGGTAGTAGGCAGAAGGCGCCTAGGCGATTACGACGAAGACGAGGAAGAATCAGGTATGTCACAATGAAAGGAATTAAAAAAATATCCGCAAGGAGAAAGTATTGTTTGTTTGTCGTAACTCTCGCTTACATGCTCTGTTTTTTAGATGATGATCAAGTATCTAACGGATGGAACCAAGATTTCATAGATTCTTGGGTTTTAAAGTATTTTGATTGCACACCAACCTGCGGATTCATGTGCGTTTTGTTGGTGTTTTTTTTTTCTTTTTTTTTTATTTTTATGATTCGTCTTTTTGTTGATCTTGTAGTTGTTCTTTTTGTTTGTTGACATTGTTATTAATTAGGTATGGTCCTATTGGGTTTCAAGCAGAACAAAAGAAACCAAGAAAACAGCGTGCAAAGGATATTAATGAGAAAAAGCAAACAGCTGAACAAGTTAAAAAAACAGAAACTGATGATCAGAATGGTGAAACAACAGCCCGTGTTGAGCAGATACATAGCAAACTACTTGAATCTGATAATGAAATGAATATATGGAAGGTTGTCCTGGACCCTGAGTCGTTCTCTAGAACAATCGAGAATATTTTCCATTTCGCATTTTTGATTAAAGACGGACACGCAAAGTTGGACACATCCTCTGGTCGCCCTATTATAGGTATGTTGATTTATAGTATTTTTTTTCTCTTTCTTTGGATGTTTGGTGTTATATGTGAACTAAAAGTCACGTGTTTCACGACACGAGCTAGAAAATGATTGATTGATTTTTTTCTTTCTCATTTGATTTTGTTTTAATAAATTGTAGGTACTACAACTCCACCAAAAAATGAAGATTATGTTAGTGGATTGGCCGTATATAAACAATGTATTGTTAAATTCGATATGTTCATGTACAAAGTACGTACTATATTAACTCCAGAAAAGAGGCATAAACGTGGTAGAACTGTAATAGAATTTAACCTTGTGAACTTGGACATTTTTCTTGTTTTATGACTTGATGCTAACGTAGACGCTGTAGGCTCTCTTGGAGAAATACAACATTCGAAAGGCCTATATTCCACCACTATCAAAAGGAAATACAATGGAAGCACGTCTTGCAAACGGTTTCACACGTGATGATGATGAAAGAGTCGAAAGTGAATCTGATATGGAAATCCAACTTGATTTAAGTGCTGACAGAGATTCTGATGAAGAAGAAGAAGATCAGACACGTCGTATGTCTTTGAAACGTAAAGGCAAGGAAGAAGCAAGTGAAGAGGATAGTGAAGAGGAGGAACATCTTATCAGGAGAAAGCGGCGGAGACGTGTGTAATGTATTCACAAGTAATGTAAAATAGAAAAGTGAAAACCCTTATATATCACTTGGTGCACGTAGAAGTTAACTTTGTGTGCACTGGCTTCTCGTTTTATTGCGAACTTAGTAATTCATGTGACAAATCAAATAGAAACCAACATTTTCGTAAAATTCTCAACAGTTTATTTTCGAGTATTTTGGTTTAAAATCTAGATCACAAGGTATAGTATTGACGGAAACAAACAAGTTCAAAGGGTCAGAATGTTTACTTGTGGAGAACAGATACTCGTAGATCGTCCAACTTTGGACATACAACTATACTAAATACAAATCACGTGTCACAAAAAATTTTGGATGTAAAGTAGTTGCTGAGATTAAATGCAGTCCTAGCCCATTGAAATCATCCTCAACAACTCAACTTTCACAAGAGCTCGAGTGCTTGAATCCATTGATATCTAGACGCGTCCCCTGTAGAAAATATCAAATAAGCGAAAACTTTGACAAAGGACACGTTCATTGGCTTGTTACCGCCAATTGAATATCATAACGCGGGCATAGTTCGACTTAACTTGTGGCACAAGAGTCCTACTAAACGCAGATTCTCTGCGTTGAAATTTTATAATACTTCTACTTACAATATGACATGGCCAACAAACGGGAGGTAAAATTTTGTTTCGTGTTTCACAAGATACAATGTGACTTGTTTTAATATTGTCCTTACAGGTCTGCAGATATGCGAGTTACAGTGTAGAGTGATTTGTTTTACATATACTGAGCAGCTAAACTTGTCAATCGTCTACAGTGGGTCAGTGTTAGCCCAAATCATATGTGTTCGCAGTAGTGGGCTAGCGAACCTGAAAATTGCATAGTACATTGACAAGAAGGGTGGCGGAGGCCGGAAAAAATGTTGGACTGTTTGTGCTTCTCACAATCATCGCTCTTGCTACAATTTTCTTTTTAAGCTGTTTAGGCACCAAACCAAGTATTAACAACAGTCGCCCACTGTTGGTACAAAAAGGTAAGTGTACTGAAATACATTCTGCGCGCCTATGAACAAACGTTCTGACCACTATATTGCAAAGTAGACTTTACGTTCACAAATAACATTCACGTGATACAAATACCATAGCCCTTTTTGAACAAAATACTTATCGCATATTGTAGTAAGCATGTCTTCTTCATTTTATAGCAGTGTTATTGTTACTCTAGCTCTTTTTGTATCGACTTCGCTTTCTGCGTCAAGCGCTAGCCCCATTACTATATTCTCTTGCGATGCAACCTCTACGGAGTGGGGTTGCCCACCTGGTGATTGGCTAAACAGGACTTTTTCCGTTGATGGTGTGGTAATGACAGTACCGAACCGCTTTAAGTGTACTACAAAACCTGAACCTCGTATGAGTTGGGCAACAAAAGCTACCCGAACTGATACGTATATGGTCTTTGTTGGCGAGCAAGATAATCCACAGACAGAGTACATCCCTGGGAGTATTATAGAAGTGACTGTGTTAACCACAAAGTATAGATCAAAGTACAGAGGATTGATGATGTACGTCCACGTGCATTGTCTTTTTTCCGCTTTTCAATCATTTACAACTAATAATGTTCAGGTATGCCGAAAATCAGGACAACAATCACGTGGGTGAATGGAAGCTACCAAATGATTTTCCACGTGAGTAAAACGTTATTCGATTGCTTGCTTTAAGTAGCCGGTTTCATTCGTTGGTCACTCTCAAGTGAACTTACGTTATGTTTAGCTATATTCAAATTACCATGGAGCTCCAATCACAGTACCTGTGGTAACACATTGATGCATGCAAGTGCTCAACTTAAACCGCTGAGGTCTACCATTTCGTTTATCGCTCCTCCAAAGGGTACAGGGAAAATTACATTCAGGGCACTCATAAAGAGCGGCGATGCTAACACTGGCGATTTTTGGTGGCCGAATAGTGGCGGTGACTTTACAATGACGGAATCAAGCCAGTCTCTTCCAACAAACACAGGATGGTTCCAAACGGAGGTAAAGTCATTACCATCTCTACGAACTACTTATTTTGTTGTAACAAGGTTGGACAATCTTGTACTGAGCGATGTGCGACGGAGAATCTTCAATGTGACTTGGTATCACTGGAGCGCATCAATAGTATAGATAGGATTAACTCTGAACTAAAAACTTCCGGATTTCTTTGTAAGAAGCCATTCCTAAGCGGATGCAGCGCTCTTGGTACAACACAGAGTACAGCTGGATTTTGTTACTATGACGATACAAGATGTGAAAATCAAGGTCGTACTATAGATAGAGTAACTTGTGACTCAAAGACAACAAGCAATGAGAACGGGTACAATTCACCTCGCTTTTGTGTTTCTTCTGACCTTTGTTTACAGAATGCGTTTCTGTAGATGCCTAGCGGTCACCCAAGCACCAGTTATACCAGATAATACCACCGTGCCTTCAAGTGACAACACTGAAAAACCAAGCTACGCTCCAAGCGAGCTATCTCCATCATCAAGACCGACTATGTCTATTTTGTTACTTGCCTTATGCGCGTTTGGTGTTGCTTTCTTTACGTCAACAAATTATCGCGCTTCATCACCACTTATCCTCGGTCTTTTGCTCATTGCACTCATCGCGTTGCCGCCAACTCAGGGACACAACTGGGTCCAAAGTGTTAGTCGTTCACCTCATGCAAGCACTGAAACACCATGCCCGCCTGTTGTTCAACAAGGTCCTCATGTTCAAGTTGGCCCTAATCAATATTTCGAAGTAGAGTATGTCCAAGGTCATGAGGGTATGTCGTACTTTGCTTTTGTTCATTCAAAATACGAAGACAAGCTGAAATTACACTCTGAAGAGATGTTTCAAAAATACTTTGATGAAGCACCTGTTATCAAAACACTTAGAGTTGTGCACAGACGTTACAAGAAACGTGATCCAATACCTGAAGACTCTTACTTCGGACCTGAGATTTTGATGAACGACCCTGGCTTTATTCCTCGTCCAGAAGCTTTTGGAGAATGGCTAGATGACGCAAAGTTGTTTTCGTACAAACCACAGTATCATCAAGAAAATTACGCGGAATACGAACACCCAGATATGCCTTGGATTGAAGCTGTTTTCAGAGGCGAGCACTTGGTTAAGAGAGGGCTAGATTCTGATGTTGTCAAATTGAAGATACCTGGTCGTTCTGGAAAAGGAAGGTATATTGTACATTGGTACTGGAAAGGATATCGCGATTGTACAGATGTTGATTATGTTGATCATCAAGTTCAGAATATTTACGGAATTAAAGAAAACGTAACTTCTTACACGTGCGTTAGTTTTAGAGCATTTGTTTTCCTAGTATTTGCACCAATTGACTCTTATAAATGTATACAGGCGCGTCGATCATTGCTACTTCCCAGATTACAGAGCCTCCGGAAGTACGTCGAAATACTTTTTTACTGATGGATTGTTTTTAATACTACCTTGTTAGAATGCTCTCGAATCTACAATGACTTCTCATATTGTGCTCGGAACTGTGGCCCTAGGTGTACTGGTATAGCAGTTATGCCTCTATCTGTATCATCCAAATACAAAGAAGAAGCATCCCTTGTAGATGATGATTGTTTTGAACACTTTGAGAACTACACTGCTCTTGAGAACAAAGAGGATATCTATGTTTGCTTCAACGTATTTGCAAGACTACCTTCAGATACTTTTGGTGAAACAGAAATAGTATATGAAGACGATCCTGCCTACCATGCCACGTGTTTTATGAGAAGCACTGGTCTTACTTTCCCTGGATATGTAGCACCAACAGAGAAGGAAATACCTTGGAGACACGGAGATAAATGCATTGATTGCAAGACCAGAGAAGTCAATAAGTATTTATCAATCACAAACACACCAAGGTGGCCTCTTTCAGATGATTGCATCAACTGTGATCTTGAGCCTGTGCCAGTACATAAGCCAAAACTTCCTACTCTAATAAACAAAGAGAGTGGAATGGCTTGTAATGGAGCAAGATATATGTGGAGCGGGCAGAAGCATCATTCATGTAATGGAACTAATTCTGATGTTTCTAAACTTTGTCATAAACAGCTTACATTTGATGGTAGAAAGGAAAAAACTGACCATTTCTTCCCTTCCGAGTGTGCAATGGCCGCAAGCTTAGACCCTGATTGCACGGATAAGATTACAATGTACGATCGCACTCTTCCTTATGGCGGTGTTCGTGCAGGGCAATGCTATTGTCAGACAAAGGTTGAGTGCTGTAACGGATGTTTGAAAGTTGCGGCAGATAGACCTGAGTTTGCCTACTACGAGCTTGTTATGGCTTAAAGTTTATTTCGCCTATCTCATTGCAAATAAAGCATATTCATTTAAAACATGTTGTTTCGTGTCACGATGTATCTCGACAATCTAATGTTACGTTTACACTTCTTAAGAAGTCTCAGTTTTGTGGTAACGCCAGGTATTGAGCTTGTAATATATAAAAATAAATGATAAGACTGTAGAGTAAAGACATAAAGCGTGTTTTGCTTTATTCGATGTCACAAAAATACTGTTCTGGAATATTTCGCTTAGCTGCTTCTTCTACGTTTAGGATATCTTGTGGAGAAAGGGTAACCTTCTTACCGGTTTGAGGAGTATGACTTGCGCCATGGAAAGAAGAGGCCATTACAGGTGCTAAAGTGTATGGTTTGAGAATCCATAGAGGCCTTAAATGCCATGACTTAATGAGATGAGATACTTGTTCATGTCCTCTATCTGAAGCTATTTCAGCTGCTGTTTTTTCAGAACCTATATTCTTTTCTTGGTGGTCTTGTTTATATCTATACCATCTCTTTGTGTCTTCAACAATATTAAACGCCTTGTATTCAGTATTCGCTCCATAAAAAAGAAGAAGTTGTACAATCTTTATATTACCCAAAAAAGAAGCAATATGAAGAGGTGTCCAAGTTAAACTATTGGCACCATAACCATCAGCATCGATTGTTGCAATATTAGGAGAAGCACCTTAAGAAAGATATAGTCAGAATACAAGTTGATCGAAAAAAAAACCATCACGTGATTGTTTACCTTGCGAAAGAAGAAGCTTAACAATATCGTAATTTTCTAGAAGTACGGCGTAGTGTAGAGGTGAAAGATCATTTGACGCAAGGAAATACAGCTCACTGCTTCCTTCTATGGTTGAACTGCCGTTAAATGAGTCCATATTCCTCATATTTATAAGGAAAGGGTTGAAACGTTCTTTGATTAGAACATTCCAAACATCTTTACATTCCGATTTTTTTCTTCTAACAACTTTTTCTAACTTAGCAAGTTTTTTCAATTGGTTACTGAAGAGTGGCTGCCCTGAAGGCATTGTCTTCCAGGTTGAATATACGCTAACAAGTAGTTCTGATGCAGGATTATCTATGACTGGAGATGACTTTGACGTGATGTTTAGAACCAACCAAGGAGATGGACGGTATTTTTTGAAGAATGCTGATGAAAGTGTTGTGTAGGTCCTTGTTGATTTTTTTTGCTTTAAAAGAGACAAAGCATTCCATAACGAGCATGTACGGCGTGCAGAGAGTAAATCAGATAAGTTAAGGTATTTTAGTATTTCAGCGGTTATTTCGTTCGCAAGAATGGCGTTTATAGAATATCTGGTATCACTCATAGCGTTTTAGCCCTAAATAATAAAGATTAAGAGACAACTTATTAACTGTTCGTTTTCATTTGGTGTTTTACCTTTTAGAATATTTTAGAGCGTGGGTGTTGCTGTTTTATGTACTTTAAGTATGATAGGTGTGCGTTCTACAATAGAAAACTGCTGAATTTTAAATCAAGAAGAATTTTTAGTTTTATTCCGAAGTCCAACTTAAGTCAATATAATTTTCTAGTTGACTAAGATTGCGGTCGTGTTTAGGACTGTAGAACTTGGGCTCATTACCTAATGGGACCGTGTAAAAATGTTTAATTATCTGTATAAAAACAGGTCATTTTTCTTCGAGCTGTAACACCTTGTTCATATTATTGTATAGCGCAGAACTATTGCTACTTGTAGCAGGTTTTAAATGTGTTTTGAAAGTTTCTTTTTGTATTTTTGAATGACTAAGCACTCTTTTTATGTCATACATAGCATCTGAACCCTATTTACCAATAACGATAAAATATGTTATAGCGTGATGACATGAGGTATGAAAACGCGAGATTACAGACTATTTCAAAGACTGGGCTCGTCAGAATTATTGTTTTGTGTGGCAGTTGAACTTCTTTCAAAAATTGTCCCCTCAGCCTTTTTAATTTTTTAAGGTTAGAGTAAGGTGACCCTCTAAATTACATCATACCGTACATATTCCTATGGTAGGAGTTACACGAATTTAGTGATTGCGAACACATGTGTGCGAAGTGCACCTCAAGATGACTATTTCTGTCTTTTTTACATTTATTACTAAATAAGCAAGTGATCAAAGATCGCGTTATGATCATCTTAATATTGTTATCTCTATTCTCTGTATTTGTACTAGCAACGATAGTAAAAAACTGGAGAAACAGGGCAAGAAATTACCCACCTTCACCAATAGCTTTACCACTCATTGGACATCTTCATCTTTGGTCTGATCCAAAACAGATGGTCGCGTAAGTACTTTTTGTCTTGTTTACGTTTGAAGCGCTCATACCGCCACCAAGCACTGCTATGGAGTTCAAGAAGACGTTAGGAGGTATTTTCAGCATGAACTTTGGTTCTAAAACAGTACATATGGTTTACAGACGCTTATACGCTACTAACACGTGTTCAGCTTGTTTTTATTGCCGATCCTGACCTTATTCAGCAAGCGCTAGTGAAACGACGCGTACAGCTTTCTGACCGGTACCATTGTTTTAGTTTCGCTTTCTTACTCGTCTAAGGCCTAGAGAAGGGCTAGTGGGCATGCAATCAATCATTTTACCGGCTCCAGAAGGATGTACGTCATAAAGCGATTTCATTTTGTTTCGCCTGATAAGTTTCTTAAGGTATCTCTTTCTCGGATTATTCGCCTTATCACAAAGGATTCAAAGCAATCATGATAAATAATTTGACAGTAGGCAAGGGCTTGGAGGTGCACATTCGCATAAAACGTTAGCTAATAAGATTTGTAAAAGCGTGTCAACAGTATTATTTCAAGAGAGCTTCGTGCTGTTTTGAAGTCAATCAAAGAGTGCGCAGCGACGAAATCTGTTACTCGTGGCCAAGATGTTTCTACAGGACTTACATTCAACATGATCACAGGCGTAATGTTTAATGTCCGTGGATACGAACATCCTGACAAAGATTATTCTGATTTGCTTCCGATTATTGCACGTATCACTAATGCTATTGTTGTGCCGTATCTCCAAGACTTGATGCCTTTTTTGGCCCCATTTGACGAAAAAAGAGTAAGCATAGTCTATTTAGTATGTACTCATAAGCCTAATAATTCTACAGCTTGCCAGTTTGAGGGCTACATTAAAACAGCGAGATGAGAATTTAATGAGAATCATAAAAAGAATGAGAGAATCGTTTGATGAAACAAAGCCACGTCATTATATGGATGAGGTTATGATCGCAAAGCCCGATATCACAGATGGAGAATTAATTTTACATATAATGGAAATAGTTGGTGCAGGCTTTGATACCAGCGCCAACACGATTCAATCGTGAGCATCACTTATCATTAGAGTGACTAACTTAACTTAGAGCTTTGACTTGGTTTGCCAAAAATCCTGACGTGCAGGAAAAACTTAGAACTGCTCTCGGTGGTATAGACACGCTGAACATGCCAATCAAGGCGCGTCTTGTTTCTACTGTATAGGCTAATACTATTTCACAGGACTTGCAAAATATTCCTTACCTCAAGAATGTAGTTCAGGAAGTATTTCGCATTATTCCAATTGTTCCTCTTTTAATTGCTCATACTACTAACGAAGATGTTGAAGTGGGTGGATATACTGTACCTAAAGATGTACGTTCTGATTACACTCAAATTTATTTACATGACTATAGGCTCTTGTGTTCTTTATGCATCATAATGAATGCCAAAATGACAAGTGGGAGAACCCAAAAGAATTCAATCCTGACAGATGGGACAAGCCTATGCCAAACAAAATTAACCCTTTTTCGTACGCTACTTGCCTTCTACTCCTTGAGAGCTTATATCCTTCTAGCCAAGGTTGGAGGCGTTGCCCTGGAGAGCGTATAGCTACTTCTCTTGTCTATAGAGCCATTGCGTCTTATGTTCAGCATTTTGAATGGACTGAAACAAGCACTCCTAACTCTGTTGAAGTTGAGTTTGTTAGTATTCACAAGTTTGTCACAGAACCGAAGTTTTACGCACGTGATTTATTGTTTAGCCCAACAACTTCAGATGTTTGATCTGAAAATCACAATAAATAAGTTTGGTTTTTGCCGTTGTTTATCATGTTCTCAACTACCTGCCGAGACCTATTACACTCACTAGAGCCAGATTACGTAAGCATTCCACACATGCTTATCGGCTTTAAAAGATGCTGTTAAACAAGGTAGTGGAGTGCGAGAGCATAAAATTACGTTGTAAGCACGGAAAAAAGTACTTACAAAAAAGCAAAAACTTTTTGCCTTAAAAGGAAAGTAGCAACATAAACTCCTTGAACACGGTTTCATGATGCCTGCACATTACACAGACTTTTAATTGTTCCAAATATGTAGGAACTGAAGTTATAAGTGTTTTACAGCGTTTAGTGGCTAAAAAAGTTAATTGCTCTTTAAAATCAAAGAACAATACTATACAAGCGTTATTCGTGATTAGAATATGCGTTTCCAAGCATAAAACGCTGTTTAAAACAAAAAGGCAAGAAAAAGGTATAATGCCAGGCAATGCCATCGATATTCTCTAAACTATATAAACAGATCATATACTTCTGTTTCTACATAGTCACGGTTTGGACCGTTTTGGCCCTAGCCTTTAATATTGGTTTTACGAAAAATTCCAGCTGTAGAAAACTGGGCCATTTTTAACAACACATAAATGTGCAGCTAAAATACATCACTTGCAACGCATGTGAGTATACCGGTGGCAATAACTGAGATGTAAAATTGATTGTGATAACTTTGGGAAAAAAAAAAAGTAAGTGAGTACTTTTGGTGCAAACGCTATTGGCATGTGTATTTTTACAATTGATCATAGTGGCACCACTATGCCATATACTCATTTTCTAATGAAGAAAAGTGTAGAACATAACATATAACATCAGTGTAGAATAGTAAACCTTTTGTTTCATCAAATATCATTCAACAAACTCCCACATTTGACGCACTTTATAGTGTGTTTACTTTTCAATAACATGCTTTGAGGCTATTAAATACTACCATTGACACCTACTTAAAGTGATAAAAACATAATTGATAATGTGTGCAATAAGTATAACTTAGCTAAACAATGCTTAAAAAGTCACAAAATTAAACTATTTTTTAGAGTCATTGTAGGCTACATCACTGTTTGTGAATGTTTCATACTCTCTATATATTATTCACAGTATGTATGGCTACTATTTACTCAAGCGTCAATCATAAAAAACTATTTTCAACATCAAAATAATTTTGTTTTAAAAGTGGAGTGCTTACATAATCTGGCTCTACCATATTAAAGTATTACGCAAGTAAGCGCAAAGTGTCACATCTTTCTACAATCCGACCAGAAAGTACTTTGAAGGAAAATTTGGAGAGAAACGGAAAATTAAGGGATATTTGTTTATCTTCTATTCTGTGATGTTCGAAACCTCTGTCAGAAATGTCAAAAACCTTACAAAAGGCTATAATTCAGTATCCGTCTATGTGACAAGTAAATCTCTTTACAGGCTGTTTCCTTTTTTGTCTTTCTATCTAACTGCTTCAAAATGTTAAGTTTGAGTTCTCCTTTCGTCACCTTTTGTAATGCTTTATGGTTTAGATTGCATTTGTGGACAGTCATTTTAGGCCGAAAGTTATATATAGTTATTCACTATTAGTCCACTGTTGTTTTGGTGATTTCTTTACTTTCCTTTTTCGAAAAGTTTTACACGGAGAATTAGAAGTACCGGGCCCGTTCTGTTTTTTTACCCTTCCACTAACTTAAAATACTAGTTGGACGGAGTAAGCGGAATATTAAAACGTCATGTCAATGTTGTTTGTTTCCTTTATTTCTTTCAAACCTAGATACACGGCATTTAGCAGATCATATAAATAGGTTACGAATGCGAGTTTAAAAGGCAAAAATATGTTCACATGACATGTCGTTTGAAACTCTTTCTTAGCAAAGTACAAAGCACTACATGCATCCATTGATCACACTTCTGCTAAAAATACATTGACTTAGTAACTATTGTGTATGTGTCTATTGTCTGAAGTACTAAAAAGTGTACTCGTACTTTGGAATAACATACATGAAATGAGCGTATATTATTGTTGACATAGTATGGGAAGGTTAATGCCACGCGCCTTTTTTACGTTATAGTGGACCACTATTGGTTTTCGATGATATCGCGTTATTAGTCATTATCATTAAACATACAAGTACACAGCAACTGCACTTATGAGGCTTCTCAAGGTGTTATTCATTGTAGTGTTCTTTGCCTACACCCAAGCTGTATCAAACGCGAACCCGAATGTTATATTTCATTGTGACGCCCTCTCTGATAAATGGGGCTGTCCACCTTCTCAGTGGGAACCAGGAAGATGGGGTCCTAATAGATTAAACTGTTTAACTCCTGGACGTTTGATGTCATGGGCTTCTGAAACTGTAAGAACGAACGATTACAAATTATCGGCAAAAATTGGTTTCAATGATATCACTTTCTACGTTCCAGGCCACATTTTAAACATTGTGTTGGAAGTTAAAGAATATTCTATGAAATATAGGGGACTGCTGCTATACGCTGAAACAGACGCAGGAACACGTGTTGGCGAGTGGAAGCTTTTCGACGACAGCCCTGGTAATGATCTTTTTCTTTTTCTTTTCTTCATCTTCGAACTTACGTTTGTTTTAGCTGTATGGCAGCTACCTTGGCCTTCAGAACATCACTGCGGCAATTCTGTTATGCACAAGACAGCTGCTATAAAGCCATTGAAGACGACCTTCAAGTTTGTATCTCCTCCTGCCGGCACCGGAACAATTCACTTTAGAGCTCTTATCAAGCAAGGAGATGCTAATCTTGGTGGGTTCTATACCCCAAATCTTTCCGGAGACATAACGCTTACCGAATCAGACTACTACCTTGAACCACAGCTTTTCTTTAGAACGCAGTTGGGGCAATCTTGTTACTCCAGATGTAAAGAGGAAGGCAAAATTGTTGATCAGAAGTTTCTTGATGATATCAGAACACAACATGATTTTGAGTCGTACCTTGGTCACAGACACGTCTGTAAACTACCGTTCTTGAGCGGTTGTAATAGTCTTGGTATTACATCCAGTAAGGACGGCCTTTGCTACTATGATGATGAAACTTGTGAAGCACAAGGAAGAAGTAAAGCTCGTGTAACTCAATGGTCCGCTTCAATGAACGAACAAAATGGGCACGTGATAACTTACTTAGTTTTCCGTTTTAACATTTGCTTCCAGTTATCGCTATTGCCCTTGTATATTTAGTATAGCTGAGACATATGGAAAGAGGAGTGTATTAGAAGCAACGATTCAAAAGAACAGTGCCTCAACATCTAGGTACTATCCAACCATGAAACAGTTTTCGTACTATTTTCTTACTGTATTTGTTTAGGATACCCGTTTTATTCTTAATTTCTTTGTTGCTTTTGTCATTCAATCATGGGTCAAAGAGATTGTCTTCATTATCTCTATTTTTGGCAGTATTGGCCGTGTCGCTGTGTGTCTTGCCGACTGGAACACGCGCTCATAATTGGATTAAAACACCAAGTAGAGCTGTGCATGCGAGCACAGAGCAACCTTGCCCATCAAGGCTACAAAACGCTCCTCACGTGCAAGTACAAACAAATCAATTTTTCGAAATTGAATGGACACAAGGACATCACAACTCGTTCACATACTTTGCTGTTGTAGCGGATGAAGACAAAGAGAACCTCGTCAAGCACTCTGCAGCTCTATTTGAACAGGTAATAACTTGTTTTGTCTACTAGTATGTATCTAACACGTTTTTCGTTTAGTATATTAGCGAAGCCCCTGCCGAGTCTACTTACGAAACAAAGAGTTTGCATAGACGCTATACAACCAGGCCTGAAGACAAGAGCTACTTGTATAAACGCGAAATCCTCCCAAACGATAGAGATTTTTGGCCACGACATGAAGCTTTTGGCGATTGGACAGATAGGTCTGCTTTATTCGAATACAAAGATATATTCGTAGAAGACAATATACACGTTGCCTACGACAACCCAGAAATACCTTGGATAAAGGCAATATACAGATACAAACACGTGGATTCTCGACCTTTCGATTCAGATGTTGCAAGATTTACTATTCCTACAACTGGTCAATACGTCGTTCATTACGTATGGAATGGTTACAGCGATTGCATAGATATTGATGTATTAGATACGCATGTTGAGAATATTTATGGAGTTGAGGCGACTTCTACAGAATACACGTAAGTCAGAATTCTTATATTTTTGTTTGTTTTTTTTTTGTGTATCAAGCGTTCTGGCTTACGTTTTTTTTTGTAGGCGTATAGATCATTGTCATGCTCCTGACTATCTCTCCACGTTATTAGACTGCGCTAGGGTTGTACGAGGGCTTGATTATTGTAAGTCACTATGTAGTAGAGGCGAGCAATGTTCGGCTATTATCGTTGCTCCTCTTGTAGAAGAAGGCTCTTTTAACGTTGGTATTCTTCCTGACGATTGCTACAACAATATAAACGACACAACTTTACTTGTTGATAGAAGGGACGTATGCATGTGCTTTCTTGTTAAGCCTCGAGTTCCAGGAGAAACATTCGGTCCTTGGGAGATGACAGATGATCCTCTCGACCCTGTTTACCAATCAACTTGCTTCCTTCGAAACAGAGGAAGACAGTTCCCAGGGTTCGTTTCTCCTACGAGAGATGAGTCTATAAGCTGGAAGCACGGAGAAAAATGCATATCTTGCAAGGCACAAGAAGCAAACAAAGACTTATCTATCGTACCAAGATGGAAGTTTGAAGAGACTTGCATAAACTGCGACTTGGAGCCTCCACCAACCCTCGATACACTTGCTGTTGCCCCTAAAACACATGACAGCCATGCTTGCGATGGTTTCGACAATGGATGGCTGAACAGAACCTATACCACGTGCGACAACGTTGAGGAGAGAAACAGTTGTGTGATACGGTTATACCAAGAAAGGAACACTGGTATCGTTTCAAGGCAGAACATTTTCCCAGAAGAGTGCATCCAATTTGCTGCAGAAAATCCTGATTGCTCCGAACACTTGTTCATGTTCCACATTCCTCACCTTCCTGGATTGGTAAAGTGTTCTTGTATCAGCCAAAATCCGTGCTGCAATGGGTGTAATGTAATACCTCGAGACAACTTTTCTATTCATAGACTTACACGTGGTACAAGCGTGTACTAGATAGTCGTAAATAAACATCATCAAATACAGGACCCTCAACTAGTTACTCTTTTTGAAACGCTATTAATACGAATGCAGCACATAAGGCGACAATCAGGACCAAGAATGTTCAATTTTTTTTTTTTTTTCACCGATTTATTTATTCAAAGCTCAACACGTTTTGGTTCTGGTAGTGAAAAGTTTTCGTAGTCCATCTTTACAATTGAATGCAAAAGAACATTCGCGCCATTAGCAATATCTTTTTGATTGGAATACTCACCTTTTTAGACGATACGTAAGCAAAGTTGGGTGTTTTTTAATTAAACTATGATATTGTTAAGTACCTGGTGCATGACTTATACCCTCAATACTTGGTACGAATACCATTCCCATAGGTGCTATCTGAGCCATTATTTGAGCATCATGACTCTAAGTTAAATGTAAGAATCATAACGCTTGAAAAACTCTTTTTTTTTAAAGGTAGTACTGCGTGACTAGCAAGTAACATTGAAGTGTATCCTAACTCGGTTGCTGCTTCCCATACATGTGTCACAATACGCTAATGGTAATTAATATATGTTTTAAAGTATTTAAGGGTAAGCTTACATTGTCACTATGTACTGCTGGGATGTGGTGCATAAGTTCTTTGAATTCGATTGTTGTTGATGTAAGTTGTTCGATTTCCTTTGTTTTTGCTTTTATCCTCTTGAATACATCATCTAGAATATCATCTTCTTCATCACGTAATTCCAAAGTCATTGTGACCTTTCCAGGTATTACATTAGGTGCCCCTGGTTCAGCATCTATATAACCAACAGTGCCAACCTAAAAAATACATTAGAACTCTCTTCATTCAACACCAAAAATCATCGTGCGTACACCGCCTTGAACGCTTTTAATAATTTTATTAGATTCTATTATGAAATGAGCGGCACTAATGAGAGCGTCTTGACGATCATCCATTCGCGTTGTCCCAGCGTGATTCTCAAAACCATTGACAATAACTTGCCACCATTGAATACAAGCAACACCTTTAACAACACCGATATCGAGGTTACCCCTATGAAGCTGAGCACCTAGTAACATACCTCTTTAGCATGCTATAATATTACGTGAAATTTAATACATACCTTGTTCCACGTGCAATTCGATAAACGCCGAGTAATCTCCTACAAAAAAGTGTTATTTTTACTGAGAAAAAAAGTTAAAACCTTTTTTCTTCTTCGCTGCTGCTAGATTATTCGGGTCACCACCAATATCTACTATTCCTTGTCGTATTGTCTTGCCACTAGCTGTTACCAAATCAAGCTTTTCTTCCTCAAAAGTACCAGTCATACTAAGACTGCCAACCATACCGCCCTTAATCAATTAAAATTTTGACATTACATTTTGATTTAACGAACCTTCTCGTTTGAGAAAACAATAACTTCAAGCGGATGTCTTGTTTTTCGGTTGTTTTCATTCAGTATCTTAAAAATCACGTGAATACTATGTTAATTATTGTGATGTATACCTCTATAACCTCTATAGCGCCAATAACACCGACAGGACCATCGTAGTTACCGCCATTCGGTACTGAGTCAACATGACTTCCGAAACCGATTGGAGGCAAATCCTCTGTACCAGGACGCGTTCCTATGCTACCAATTAGTGGTAGACAGAGTTTTCAAGAGGTACCGTGAATATTTCCAGCCGTATCAACAGTAACAGTGAGTTGAGCTTCAGATTTTAGTATTTAAAGATGGGCAGAAAAACTTTTTAAGCACACCTTGATTCATTAGCTCTATGACGTATCTTCTGGCCTTAATATCCGCTTCAGAGTACGCAACACGGTCTACACCACCCTTATCATTTAATCCGATCTTTTTAATCCTTTCTAAGCGTCTATGAATGCGGTTCTGGTCAACACGAAGTTGTGCAGCTGTGAAGCTGTATTGGTGTTAGAATTAGGCTTAAATCGACGCGTACCAAATAAAAACAAGTACAATCACGACGAGATGTATCTTTCCCATGGCTGAACACTCTGGCGAAACGATACTTAACACGTGATAAGTTAAGTGAGCATTCGGCCAGGAATAAGCCTAAGGCACTTTTTTTTAAATTTGGCGCGGTTTTTGCAATGGCAGAAGTAGTTGTAGATAGTAGAGCTCCTAAACAGGATTTATCTAGGTAATTTAAAAGATTCAGAGTGTTCTTTTCAATAAAATGCTCAAATACGCTGTATCTTACGTATTTAAGCGTTAAAGCGCCAAAAGAGAGCTTGGCAGCGCGAATAGTCGATAACGACCAAATCATATCTCCAAGCAAGCTAAACACTGCGTTATCGCCGAAAAAGATTAATAGCGTACGTATAGAGTCCCAAAAAAGTATTTTTAAGCAAAAATACCAATCTTGGTCTAACTCAGCTTCAAAAGAGATATACAGGCATAGAAATAGATGTATTAACAGTACAATCTGCTTCTGAGTTTCTAAGCCTTCTCGATAAATCCTGTACAAAGCATAAAACGTCTCTCAAAGAAGAGGAAATAGATTTAAAGCACGAAGTACGTGCACGACTTGTTACTGTTTTGGGTTCTTCTTCACAAGACTTTCGTTTTGCTAACTTTTCGTTTTAAAGTCACTGCTGGCTCAACACATATGTGCGGAGACATTAAAGTATACACCTGGAGAAGAGTCAGATGGTACGTTATTAAAGTTTTTTTTGAAGAACACGTGATGAAACCTGAACTAATTTTTTCCTGTTTTTTTCTTCTAGATTCTTTTACGCAACTTGACGGAAGTACTTGTATTACTTTTACTGATATTATCAGTGGTGAAGAAGAGTTTGATGTTATATTGTTTGTATACAGTGAATCTGGTATATTAAAGCTCGTGGTACCATGTAACAAAGAGAGACTATCTTGTGACTGTGATTACTTCAAAGTTGCGTTCAATGGTGGGATGAGAGAGTCAAATGAAGAGTCTTTTCATATCGTATTGGGTCCAAAAGAAACAGTATCATCAAGTGTAATCTTTTTAAAAGTCATGATGTCCAAAGAAAGAAAAAAATCGATAAGACTTAGTACTGAACTATTGCTTAATGGGGAAAGGATTAATAGGTGTCTATTTGATGGCCTTTCTAGTAAATTTAACCAGGCACGTGTGTAAATTCTATTTATAAAAAATCGCAAGATACTACTCAATCCTCTGGTTGCTACTGAAACTTCAAGTTACCTTTCAAAACGCCATGATTAGTCGGGTTTTTTTTCGTAAAGTTTTTGTGTTTCCTTTTTTTTTCTTGTTTCGCAATTTGCTCATGTTTTTTTAGATGGTTGCTGGTGATCTTCAACTTGAACTTGTTAAGCATTGTGTTTGTGCTACTAATGTTTGGGGAGATGTTACTGATTTATTATCAGTTGATCTTCTTATTAATACTGATTCTATTCGTTCTGAACTTGCTTCTGTTGCTACGAATAAGTTTGAAGTTCTTTGTGTTTCTCATTTTAAACAAACAACTCATTTTCTTTGTTTACATAAAATATCACCAAAGATGGCTAATCTATTCCGATTGATTGTTGAAAACCTATGGAAGTTGTACCAAAAAGAACGTACAAATCGTATAATAGGTTCTTTGGCTGATATTTGGCTTATGGCATGTACGTACAATCGAACGTTATGAGACTGGTTTTCTGGTTTTTTAACAAAAAAGTTTAGTTATCGCTGGTAAAACAAAACTTTGCTATGAAATGGCATCTCAACTACCTCCTGCTTTCGCACAGTACGTTTTTATTAATACCCATAGAACTATAGAGTTTATAGTTTTATACTAGGTACATGTACTCCACTCCTGAATCTGAACTATGGTGGCTAAACAAAGACTTTTATGCTCCTTCAGTTTTCAAATCACTTCCGTGTCTTGCTGATATTGGTATTTATCCTTACACTGTTTGCTTCTCAATGTTCGGTTTTATGCGTAGTCAACAAATTAAGGAGGTTTTCGGGCCAACTACATCAGCACAACGATATACAGAAAAGCATAAAATACAGTTAAAAACACATCCTCCAATTTTTTGGGTAAAACTTCAGATTTCAGAACCTTGTCATAATGCTGAATACTGGGGTGCTCAAGTGTGCTCTAATAATATTTACTTTGGTGGTGTAATATGGTACGTAGTTTTATAAACAAACTAAAGGAATAAACAAGGTTAACTGACACGTGTTAGGGGATTGTTTTCAATGTCAAGCAATAAAGATCGTGCTGATGTTTTCTTAGCACCTATGCCCTTAGGAAAGGTCTTCCGTCCTTGTCTTAGATACCATGTATCTTCAGAGCCTATGGAACCTGAAACAGTCAATGCATCTATGATAGCATTAGAGCTACCTTTGCATCAAACATCCTCTGGGAATTCAGTTGTACCACTTCCTCAAACTGTTAATGTACAAACTGGAAAAGGCTCTTATTTATGGCTATATATCCGTGAGTCTGGATCATGCAGGTGATGATAAAATTTTAAGATTACACGTAAACTTGTATATAAGGTAGTAGTTTATGTATGTATGTTGTAATAGTGTACTTACATAAAGTTGAACAGTAATTTTAGTTGTTTTGTATTTAAGGTAAGGTTCCTTTTCAAGTACAACTGGTTAGTTTGCTGTCACTGTGTAAAGCAACTGTAGATCGAGTTCTATCTTTCCACGTATTGCCTTGCCACACTTCTCATTGTAGATTACGCAGTCAGTTTATCCGGTTTAGCTATTTAACAAAAAAGAGCTAAAACTGTCGACTTAAATAAGCTAATGATAGGATTTACGTTGACTGGTTACTGTCTCAAGCGATACTTGAGTACTACCACTAATCATGAATTTTGGTGCCGTATCACTAGATAACGCTTTCGAACACTATCGCAAACACCACGGAGAAGCGTTTAGTAGAATTATGGCAAAACAAGATAAAACGTTCATAAAACAGGTTGAAAGTATTGTTAATGCCATAAATACGAGCTTTGTAAAGCAACTCGATGAAATACTGTTAAAACAACCGGATACGATTGTTAATACAAACAAGCGCTCATCAGAATCAAACGATTATGAGTCACTTGAGTGGTGGTATAGGTTTCTCATTTGTTACAGAAATGTCCAAGGCTTTTAAGGCAGCATTGTGGGAACGTGGTATACTTGATGTAGCCCAGTACTCAGACCTATGGGCGTCTGAGGTCACACCCTTATCACTGAGGTGCCAGTTAGCATGGAGCAGTTATGGCGCTCCTGCATTAGGTTCTGAACCCAAACGTGTTTGTAGTTTTATCAGTCTCGGCATGAAAAGGGGTGATGTGTTGCCCAAGCCGTCTTTTGTTATTGAGTCATCCTGTTATGATACTAGTGCTACACTCAAGTGGTTAATGAAAGTTCAGTGTTTTAACTACCCAAGGGATGTCATGTGGCGGTATATGCTTAGAGTACTACCTGTCACCCATAAGAAGAATGCATATCCACCCGAGAAACATGAGGACATCATGTGGAAATGGTTCTTGGCTAGGAGCATATTTGATACCATCATGGACTTGGTACGATTTGGCAACATCACTCAATGGGTGCCTTCAGTGTTGGACGAATGCAACAACCCAATCACCACTGTTTGTGTGGCAGTTACCATGGCTTGCATATGGAATATCAGGAATTTTGTTAAACACAGCCAGAAGCTTCCTTCATCTACAGAGCTACGTTTCCTCGTTAAAAAGTGGATTCTTTTAGCTATAAATTATAACCCCAAATTGATAGATGTTCACCCCAACTGGGCAGTATGGAACAGTGAGCTTGGATTTTGGAACTTCAACAAAGACTATGAAACACCAGCATATATTGACTATAGAGATTTGATACACCCACAACACACCTTGTTTGTTGCCCAGCGCAATGAGCCGGCCTTTGCTATGGGACACGAAGTGGCTCGCATCACACGTAATGGAGATGTCATCCATAAACAGCGATGCTCCACCAAAAATATTAAACGTATCAGCAAACGACCCAAACACCTAAATGACTACCTTTTGTAATATCGTGTAAATAAGTGACCCTACTCTCTAGCGTTCCTAGAGAGGAGGTTTTTCTAGTAAATAGCTTACCTCCAAAAAAAAAAAAAAACGATTATGAGTCACATAAACGCAAACGAAAAGCGAGGTATGTTCAATGAAAGTTCGAAAAAATAGCAGACTGACCAGCAGGGCGGTTTGCTTTCTGCAAACAGCTGGACGCCCTCAAGAAGCCAGTGTTTGCTCACCAACTGTCAGCTATTGGTGGGCGAAAATGAAGTTTTTCCAAACTTTATTTCTTTGAACTTTTGAATTTTACTGGAATCATGATTCCCTTTTTCAATCTTTTTTTTACAGCAATACATTGTCTTATAGTCAAAGTCCTTTTAATAGTTCTTGTATTTCACATGTATTATTAACGTTTAAAAGGACACTGATGGCACTACAAAAAGAAGAAGAAGAGAAGAAGAATATCATTTGGTACCCTCCTGAAATCATTTCAAACATTCTTGATCACGTGGACGCCAAAGATTTATTTCCTGTTGCTCAATCATGTCGCCACATGGCTGATATTATTCATGATATTGTTGGATACAAATATGTTTATCTCAAACGATACACCGATATTCTAAAGATACAACAGTACAAGGGTATCATGAACAATAGTATAGTTCAACTAGACCACATGAGGGATATTACACTATTTTCATTACTTGCTGGATGTCGTAAACTCAAAAGATCGCCAAAGAATAAGCTTGTGAATGATGGTGATCTGAAAGCAATAGTAAATGTTAGACAGCCTACCTTTGTTGATCTTAGTGAATGCAACAATGTGACAGATGAAGGTATTAGAGCACTTAAAGGCGCTCGTACTGTTAACCTGTATGGCTGCAATGAGGTGACAGATGAAGGCATAAAAGCGCTTTCTGGAGTACATGAAATTGACCTTTCCGGATGTCATAAAGTGACAGATGAAGGTATTAAATCGCTTGCTGGAGTTCATACCTTAACAATCAATTATTGTGGAGCGACAGATGAAGCCATTAAAGTACTTGCTGGAGTGCATACTATTAATTTAAGAGGATGTTATAAGGTCACAGATGAAGGCATAAAAGCGCTTGCTGGAGTACATGAAATTGACCTTTCCGGATGTCCTAAAGTGACAGATGAAGGTATTAGAGCACTTGCTGGAGTTCATACTATATACATTAGAAATTCGCCTAATATTACAGATGAAGGCGTCAAATCATTGGCTGGCGTTTATGCCATAATGTTGAATGGTTGCACATCAATAACAGACGATGGTATAAAAGCATTAGCGGGAGTACACAATATTCGGTTGTTTGGCATGCCTGCAGTCACAGATGAAAGTATTAAAGCACTTGCTGGAGCTCATACAGTTGCCCTTGATGGCTTTGAAAGTATTACAGATGAAGGTTTTAAAGCGCTTAAAGGAGTACATACAATTAGCATTCGACAAACTAATATCACAGATGAAGGCATTAAAGCGCTTGCTGGAGTTCATGAAATTGACCTTTTTGGATGTACTAAAGTGACAGATGAAGGTATTAAAGCACTCGCTGGAGTCCACAAAATTAACCTTTTTGCATGTGGAGATGTTACTGATGAAGGTATAAAAGCACTTGCTGGAGTACATACTATTAATTTAAGTGAATCCTATTATGTTACAGATGAAGGCATTAAAGGACTTGTTGGAGTACATACTATTAATTTACGTGAATGTTTTAAGGTTACTGATGAAGGTATAAAAGCGCTTGCTGGAGCTCATACAGTCAATCTCAGCAAATGCAATAATGTGTCAGAGAAAGGTATTAAAGCACTTGCAGGGGTACATGAAATTGACCTTACCGACTTCCATATTACCCAGGCAGGCTGCAAAGCGCTCAAAGGTGTACATACAATTACTATTGACTATTGGTGTGTTAATGATAAAGTTGTAGACATGCTTGTACAAGGAGGTCTTCAGTACATTCAGATCAATAATAATGTGGATAATGGTGGAGAAACAGTGTCAGGTGACATTAAACTGCAATTAAGAGAAGCAGGAGTGGAGATGGTAGAGGTGTATACTGGCTGCTAATTTGTCAACTTTTATATCAATGGCTGGTAACCAATCCTGATCAGATCCCAGTTATTCGTTGTTGAAGCTCATAAGATGTACCAACCAACACCATAGCAACATCTATCTTCATACAAGATAGGCCGCTATTGTACAATAAAAACAATAATAAACAGCTATAATTTTTAATTGGCACCAATGTTCATCCTGCCATTTTGAGTTCATACGCATTTCTAATCTGCACATGCTTTTGAACAAATACAGAAGAAAAATGAACTGAATTCTCCCAGTATGCGGATATTGTTTAATACGGAGTGCATTTGTAGCTAAACCATTTTTTCTTTGAAGATTAAAGTATTGTCCGTTTCAGTCAAGTTAGTCAACTAGTTATTTCGTCAGTTATTTTTCTCGTAAAAAGTGCTCCAATGGATACTACAACACAAATAAAATGCTTCCAGAGCGAAAAATAACTGGCGAAATAACTAGTTGACTAACTTGACTGAAACGGACAATATCTCATCATAGGCTGTAAGACTTGATGTTGTCTGGCTTGGGTTGGTGCGAAAGCTCCAGAATGGAACAATATTCTGACCATGTGGCACAAGCATTTTTAACCACGTGATTATGGTGATTATTTTGATGATGTTTTGTTGTTGTTACTTCCTTTTAACTTTCTGAATGCTAAAAAATGACTACCACTGACCGCTGTATGCATTGGAGCACTGTTGGCAAAAAAAATACATGGTAAACGGAATACACCAGCCAACAACTCTTATTATGTCAAATACAATGAAAGCTTAACGCTACAACAAACCAGAAAAACAAATATCTAGTACGTGACATTCTATTTAGTACAAATTTGGGCTTGATCAAAGTTCGGAGTTTTCTGACTTTTTTGGACTTTGTACTCGTAATATTCCTTTTCGCAATGATACACCGCTTGGAGCACGTAATGAAATAACCAGTGATTACACTAGCATGGCTGAATTGCGGATAAAAGGTATTAGTACACTAGCTTAGTCTAAATTGCTTTACACTAAAATCAAAGCAGTGAAACGAGCGTCACACCTTCCAATAGACAAGAAAACATTTATTGAGGTACTAAACGCTATCTCAGACTTTTTTTTTCCTTATCTTCGCTTAACTCACGCAAGAGCGCTTTCAACAGGTAACAGTAATATATGGACAATCTAAGGATGACTTCAAGTTTATCAAGAAAAGAACGGAGTATAGTAACGGTAGATGACTGCTTAGTGTTCTAATGTACTTAACTTATACGTTGCAGGCTCTAATTGTCCTGTATGGAATGAACAGTTTGTATTGTACGTACTTACTATAAAAGGGAAAATCTAGTCTTTTGTATTTATTGATTCTCTAGCGATGAAGCGACAGGTTTTACTGGTATCATTGTTCGATGCTACGCTAAGCGCATGCGTTTAAAGAGTAAAAAGCTTCTTGGACTTGTTACAATAGAAGTAAACAAGAAACTCTTATTAGAACACGAGCAAGGCATGGAACAGCATGTGCGTACAATCTAAAGACTATACTCCGCATTTCTAATTGTTTTAAAGTGGTTTCCGCTGTCAGTACCCCAAAAAACGAAGACGCAAAAGGAAGGGACGCCGTCAGGCGAAATAATGCTTGATATTACCATGACAGGTACGGACAAAACAACAGCAGCAATTTCCTGACTTTTTTACTTTAAGAAGATTCCAAGAGAGATAGCTGTGACGTCGCTTTACTTCAGACTGAGCCTATAAGCGACGAAGAACCCAGATAAAGTGAAGAAAAAAAAACCATCCTAGCATTACATTGTACAACAAATTCAGCTTAGAAAGGCTCACTTTGTAGTGCAGCTCGGTGGAAATGTGAAAGCTTAGATGTATTATAGTTAACATAGTGGTAACACATCAAAAAACAGAAAGCTACCCACATGCACGCTTATGAGATATTGTTGTGTTACTTTATCACAAGTTTTTTAAGTTTCATTCCCTCAATGTATCATTCTGTAAAGTAATAAAGAAAATAGCGACATGAAGCAGTGAGTGGTTATAGCGTACAGAGAAACAGAACTTGAGATTAACCAAAAAAGCCATGGTCAAAAAAACTTTTCTGTTGACAAGCTGGTTTTTTTTTTGTGAGTTTTCTGTCCTTATTGTTTTAGTTTATCCGGTATTTACAATGGCTGCCTCTATCAAGTTTTATTATGATGTAGTGAGCCCTTGGGCATGGTTAGGATACGAAATACTAAATCGTTACGCTCAAAAATATCCAAACAAGTTTAAAATAGTCTTAAAACCATGTTTTCTTGGTGGTACGTCGTATTACGCGTTTTAAACTTGATATAAAAAATATTTGACACGCTTGAAACCGTTGTAATTAACAAATACGCATCTAGGAGTTATGCAAGCCTCTGGGAACAAACCACCAGCAACAGTACCAGCAAAAGGAATGTATATGGGCAAAGATCTACGCAGATCATATGATTGGGCAGGGCTACAGGGAGGTAGTATCCCATCTAAATTTCCTATCCTTACTATTCTGGCAATGAGGTAAATCAAGTTTTCCCATAACAAAAAACTTTCTAAAAAGGCACAAACAACGCTCTTTTTGGCTTGCAAGTTTGTCTGCTGCAATTCTCTTCCTCATGTCGTTTTAGGGTGCTAGTCGCTATGACCCTTGACAGGGCACATGCTAGTAAAGTTGGTCCTGCTAGCCAAGAATTATGGAAGTTATACTGGCGTGAAGATGTTGATACTTCAACTCCTGAAGCAGTTGCAACTGCATTGACACGTGTTGGTATGTTTGGTTATTGTTCTTTGACCACTCGATTTGCTTATTATATCTAAAGGAATGTCTACAAGCGAAGCCAAATATTTCTTGGGACAAGCAAAGGCACCTGAAATTAAAGCAAAACTCAAGTACGTTAGTCTAAACTTATTTCAATGAAAATTGAAAAAACTTTTTCACGTTTTAACCGTTTTTTAGAGAGCTCACTCAGGAAGCAGTTAGTACAGGTGCTTTTGGAGCACCTTGGATGATAGTCGAAAGACAGGGAAAACGTGATGAAGTGTTCTTTGGTAGTGACAGGTAGGACTTTCTTTAGGAAACTTTATTGCTGAAACAATTGTTTTAGGTTCCACTTGCTATTTCCACTAATTGATGTTCCTTGGGTGGGTCCACAACCAAACAAATCAAAGTTATAAGCAGAAACTCACAAGTAGCTTACATACCTATAAGTAAGGTTGACGTAATTATAGTATTAGCTTAGATTGTAAACAATAAACTTAAAAAAACAATCTGGTGTTCTGGACCAGCGTGATGGCTATGAGTTTGAGGCTCACAATGTAAACTAATGCGTATCTGCCTCCAGCTGGTTTTGGAAGCAGATATACAAGATATATCGGTTTGGACAGAGTGATAAACGAATTTTAAACAATTTTTTTTACATTTCCTTTTTTCTTAATTTATTACTATTGTACATTAATGCATGAAGGTAGAATATCACACAAAGCGTCCTTCATAACTTGCCACTCCAAGGCAACAAAACAGTCAGAACATTGATTGCTATCATCGAACGCCACTTTTATATCTTTCTCATTCACTGAAATAATGAAATGATCAGAAGCTTTTTTACTCACTTTGAATGGTTTTCCATCAAATTCTATAATAACATCTGGGTCTTCAGAGTCTATAGGCGTTATCTGAACGCGCTTATGAGTAACAATAACATCACCTAGAGGAGAAATTAGACACAAATCAAAAAATCCTTTGTTTTGGTCGTACACATTGGAGGCTTCCAAAATAGTTTATGCCATGCGGGTTTGCTATCAGGCATTGTAGCTTTGCCCTTAAAAGTCATATGTGGGCAGTAATTGAGAAGTTGGTGATCTGAAATTGCATTATAATTACGCTCCAACTCAGCTCTCGGCATGGACGCTAGTGATGTTGCAGAAGTTGTGCGAATGAATTGATCAAGTGTCATTGATGATATTATTCTCTCTGAATGCCTAGAGAGTAAAATAAGCACAAGTCAGAGACAAAAAAAACGAAGAATGTTAGAAACTCTGGAAGTTTCATTCAAATTTTTTTGAGTTTTCCTTTTTTTCTTGAACGTACTTATCAACGTTTAACATGATAAGGGAATAGGACAGTAGGTACATATCATCATGAACTGTTTTATCCAAGCCGTTTTGCTCACAGTATGCTATAGAAAATTCTTCAATGATTCTATCAATATAAGATCCTTCTCCTGGGAACTCCATCAACGACAACATTGCCCTGAAGGTAACCAGTCAGATTTTTGTAGAGACATCATTCGCCGTGAGAAAACGTACCGTAGGCATAGGTCAATAGAATGGCCCTTGAAGTTAAACTGAGACAAGAAGTACGAAAATAGCTTGCGATCCTCTTTGGCAAACAAATAACCTGGAATAAAGTGAGCTAACGATGTACAGCGTTGTTGGCGACGTTACCAAGCTGCTTTAGTGGGATTTTGTCAATGTTTCGTAATAGGCATGTAATAATGCTCTCAGGGGTATCTAGAACTCCCTCATCTTTCCACAACCTTTATTATGTTACTTTGGGCGGTTATAAGTGATACGTACAGAATCGCATTAACAGGTTTGTGCATATTCTTGAAAAGCGTGTAGAACTTCTCCAGACGCTTATATTTTGCTTTCCAAGTGTCAGGAGGAGTGATTGGTGGTATAATGGCTATTTTGTAATAACGTCGTGAAAGCTGTATCCAGACGCTGTTACTTGACGCAATAGACTGTAAACGTTTACATGTTGCAGAAATAGAAGCAATCGCATCTAGAGATAAATAATCTAGAGCAAGCGTATACCATATATCATTTGGAAGAGAGTCGGCGCTCATTGTTTGTATTGTGGAGTTTAATAATAAATACTTCACGAGGTGAACTTTTATTTGAAACATCGACGTTGTCATTCGGCTAAAATTGTTTTTGGTTTTTCTTACTTTGACTTAACATTACAACCCTTTAAGCTTTGTGAACAGTCAAAACAGTAAAAATTAATGGCTTGTTTTGTGTAATAAGGAAATAATGGCTTGTCCCAGAGAATCGTTTTTTGACACGTGACACATTGTCATTTTGAAATTCAAAAAATTTGCAACTTTTTATTTATTTATTTTCTTTCAGTCTTGGTTGTACACAGCTTGGTTTGCGTATAAATTTTGCTAAGCTAAGGCTTTATTTACAGTCATATGATATTCTTTAAGCTCAGTAATCCATGAATCATCAAGTTTGAAGTTTCCACCAAACTAAAAGTTTAATAAATGTCAAATGTTTGACAAGGTTCGGAGCTGACGTACTTCAGTAGGAATTTTATCAACATTTACGTATTTATTTATACCCTTTTTATCAGCAAGAACAAGCTTTCATAAAGTTAGTGACTGTTTTACTTTTTTATCGAACCAAAAAAACCGCGTACTCTTTTCTGCATTTTGACAGGCGTGAACAACTTTGCAATAGCCCAAATAGCTTTGAATATTAGTCCTGGGTTATGACACATCATATTCTTTACCCTCATAGGTATAGTATCCTGTAAAAGCACTTGAGTAACTCCAAAAATGTACTTCTTTCAAAGAAATCCTTACCTGAATATTTGTAAAGACTTTTTCTGTTTCTGCATCAAAATTTGCCCATTGCAAGCCTTTACATTGAAAGTAATACGAGAATCCAATTCTCTGTTCTTCAATACTTTAACAGATGTTAGTTTAAATACTAAATGATAATAACTCACGGAGTTATGTGGAGTATGTATTCCATCAAAAACATCATTACAGCTATTATTTTTTCGCGTCCAATTTTAACAGGATAGTAGCCCTTGACGCCCATAAAGATGACTGTACTTCCTTTTTTCTCACATCTAGTATTATTTAACGGCTTTAAAAGCAAGTTTCGGGGTACTTTGGCGCTGGTATTGGTTGACAAATGTAGCCAGTGCGAAATTCTTTCTCCATTTCCTCCCAGGAGTACGTGTGCCACTTGACTTTTGTCCATAGCTCCTAATGAAGAAATAAGCGTCCGGATTTTACGCAAAAGCCGCAGGAGTACTTACAATAAAGTTTGTGAGCGCTTCGAATGCTCTAGGTACGTCTTTTTTTGAAATAATAAAGCTTGTAAGGAATTTTTCTTTAACTACTTTTTTCAACCACGCGTCGAATACAGGGTTCTTTGGGGCTAGTTCCTCATTGTATTTCTGTACAAGAGTCGCAATACGCTACAAAACTCCAATTACTTTACTACATTGTCAAATTTCGCGTCCATACGCCCACATAGGCCACACGCCGTGAAATAAAGGTAAAAAAATGAACTTACTTCATTTTCGGGTGGTAATTGGTCTGCTGGTATTTTTGGAAGTGTGGACATGTGTATTGTATGCTGTGTGGTAAAGTGTAAGCTTTTACAGTTCCGTGAGTTTAAATAAGGAAGGAATGAATAACAATTCAAAGCAAGTCGGGTAAATTAAAAATACGACTTCGTATCTTTTAATTGTCTTCAGATACAATACTATGCAAAGCACTGGTAGCTATCAAAATGGCAGAGTTTGAGTTTTGTGGGGCTGTGGTTCAGTGACACGTGGACAAAAAAGCGTTCATAGAAATAGCCAACATTCTAAATGTTGAACTCAGTTTGCTTTCGATTGTCTTCTGCACAACGTAAGTAATACTTAGCATAATTAACAAACCTAGCGGTAGAACAAGGGTGATATATTCGTTGTAAATACTCTCGCGGTGATCCAGAAAACATAGAAAACTTTCCCTTTGATATTTTTTGTAAACTTAGATGTAATTTAAACTACCAATACAGTAGTCTTTTTATTGTTTCTGCAGTACAAGTACTACAGATATGTACATGATAGATACTTAAAAAAGCCTATTCTTAACAGCTCACTGTATCTTTGTTTTGTTCGATGAAGTCAACAACCCCTTCAACCAAAAACTTGCCTTCACGCAGTTTTGTGTATTCACATGTAGACATGAGTTTACGTATAAAAGTAGAACTAAGGGATTGCTCTGATGTTGTTTGAACTAAGTTCAGGTTTTCTATAGCATCAGGAAACTCCTGCATTGCTTCAAAAACAGTTAACAATAAAACAAGATGAAGCATAAAATGAACTAAGTTGTACCTTCTTTAACTTTCTCTGTTTCTTCACTTCTTCCAATACATATACAAGGTTCACTGCACCTTTTCCACAGACTTACTCTTAGTACATGGTCTGCACCACATATTAACATTACACTAAGTGATGAGGTACCAACACATTTTCTACTTTAAACATCAGAAAATTGAAACTATGATAAACCGACATTTCGTCAACTTGAACTTTTCTTTGCCTTACCCGATTTCTTCCTGCATTTTAGTTTGTGTTTTAGTTGTACTTGCTTCTCCCCAAGAACATACATCTATCCAATCTTGATAATAATTCAGTATAAACTCGTAAAATAAACAAGAAGCACTCACCAGAATTACTCGTTGATATTTCGCACATTTTAACACGATTTTCCAAAGTGATAGCTTCTGAGTTAATTATAAGCACAAGTAGGAGATCATGATTATACTGGGTACCTTTCTTTAGCTTCCATTTAACTTTCATGTCCGAAGAAGGTGATATAAATCCACCAACAACGACTTTATTTTCGTTTTTCTCCATAGCTTCGCGTGCAATATCAAAGGCTTTTTTGCGAAAGTTTTCCGTCAGTACAAAAAAAATCCAAAAAAAAAAAAGCTTTTCGGCCTTTAAAGCTGTGGGTAGTACGTACTCTTTATATGCATAACGTGAACTGGATTAAATGACCCGCAAAGTAGCAGTATAACCAACTGCTTTTCAGGATCATTTTGTTGAGCTTTTTCGATGTTTTTACGCAGTTTTAGAGTTGGTAGAGATACCTCACTCCAAAGCGAGTCGTTTTTAGCACTCTTTTCGTTTTCGGCCTCTAAAGTTGTTATAAACACGATTAATACATAATTGAGGTAATTAGTTGAGTACGAACTGCATAAATACTCTTTAGTATCATACTTACGTCAGGACGTACCTGCTATATTTGCCATGCGGTTATACAGTCTACAGGATGTTTTGCGCCTTATACGCGTCAAAAAACGTAATACTCTGGCCTTTCACTGAACTTTTGTTTTAGCATCTGCACTCTTCAAGGGATATGTAAGGGTGGGTCTGCTACAAAGCAATTGGAAGGTTACGTAAAATATAGATTTCGTACTGCTCTAGGCAATGATGGTTGCGCTGAAATGCCGAAAAAAGTCTTATGAACAAACGTTTAAAAATCGACTTTGCCACCCAAATCCTGATTGTACGTTTTCGTATAGCCTAATGCTACAAAGAATAAGCTTCGCATCATCTACTGCTAGTGGTAGAAGCGTCAGAACTCGACTTCAGAAGAGGGATGTATCTAGACGCTCAAAGTTATTCATTCCTCTAGTAAATCAAGCCCCACGCGATGCGCGTGCTAATAGCCATAAAATTCTCGTTCAGGGTGGATATATTCGCCAAGTACGCCAAATTCTTACCAAAACGTATTATACGCATATTATACGCGTACTTAATTGATATCTAGACTGCTGCTGGTATATACCAGGTACAAATAAACGTCAAACACTAATTTAACCAAAAAGAGCCATAGTACCTTCCCCTCGGGCTCAGGGTACTAGAAAAAATATCAAAAATTGTTTCAGACGAGATGACGAGCATTGGTGGTCAAAAAATGCAAATGCCTAAATTACTACGTGCAGGTACCTTTTGAGATACTATTTTGTGATTCATATGTATTTTAACGAACGTGTAAAGACGCCTGGAAAGAAACTGGTAGATGGGAGAGCAGTGGGGCCGAGGTAGACAGCCAAAATCGTTGTATCAATTTAAACACTTTTCTAGCTTATTCGGCTTAAAGATCGAAAATCTGAGGACTACTGTCTTGGTCCTACTCATGAAGAAGTGTTCACACAGCTAGCAGCGCAAGAGGTTACATCAGTGAATAGCTTACCATTGAGGTTGTACCAGATAGGTAGGAGAGATATCAACAATGTACTTTGGCTAATTTTTTTCAAAAAAGGAGAAAAATATAGGGATGAAATGAGGCCACGTTTTGGCATTTTGAGGGCACGTGAGTTCATCATGAAAGATATGTACACATTCGATGTTGATATAGAAGCAGCAAAATCAACATATAATGGTACTTAGTATACACCTGTCACGTGCTTAATGTAATACATCTTAGATGTTAGAGAAAGTTATAAAAAAGTTCTATCAAGACTGAAACTACCGTTTGTTATTGCTGCAGCAGATTCTGGTAATATAGGCGGTAATCTATCAGAAGAATTTCATGTACTTAACACGGATATTGGTGAAGACGTAATATTACATTGCTCCTGTGGCAATTTTTCTTCAAATGTTGAAAAATCGGTACAAACTCCTCTTTTTCTGTGATTTTGTTTCAGGTCACTACTATCACTTACTTATATGTATTAGTTAACGATATCTTCAAGTTTAATACCTCCATTACCAGAAAATATGACAATGCAGAATCTCATAGAGGGCTTGAATAGTTTGGATAAGACTTTTCCTTTAAAGCAATACATGTTTACTGTACGATTTTTTGTATTCTATTTTAGGACGGTTCCTGGTGTCACTTTTTTGCTTACATCTTTGTTGGAATAGGTCGAAGGCAAAAAGTACGTATTATTGATGCCAAGGAAACGTAAAGTAAATTGGATTGGTGTACAAAGGCACTTAAAAGCAGAGAAACTAGATCCGTATAAAAGTATGCTTTTAAATCAACAAAAAAATGACAAACAACCAACCCTTATCTAATTGTTTTTAAATAGCTGAACCTATTGAAAATCTATCTGATTACAACGTACTTGTTGACGTTCATATACAAAAATCAGGTACATTTTGAAATAAGGTTTTGTCATCAGATCTTTCTTTATTCTCAACAAATTATGAGATTGGGCGTCGATTCTCGGTTTACCTGAAGAACAGTATGCAAATCTTGGAGAATCTAAAGCTGGTGAGAACCCAGAGAGTTGTGAAAAGAAAGATTGTATAGGCACACAAGAAGTTAAAGGTGTAGAGGTAACGTGTAGTGAATCCTTTTTATTCGTTCATTGAATATAACTTGACTCAAATGTTTTGTTTTAAAAAGGTTGGTCACGTATTCTTATTGGGACAAAAGTATTCCAAAATTTTTGATTGTAGTTATTCAGACAAAGGAGAAAAACGTGCTGTAGAAATGGGGTACGTTGAACTGATTTATCACAAAGAGAAGAGGAAACTTCTTCTTATTTTTTTCTTATTTTGTTTTTTAGATGTTATGGACTTGGAGTGTCTAGATTGCTTGCTGCCCTAGTGGAAGTCAATTCAGAAGTAAAAAATAATAAAAGCATTACAAAGTGGCCACTTTCAGTAGCACCTTATGCTTTGGCTATCCTTACACTTCCAGAGACAGGTACATGTTTTTTTATCACTAGTGATAGTAATTTATTCATTATTGTTCTCACTCACCCTGAAAATAAGAATCACGTGGCTCTGATATTGCGAATCTCTTGGATACAAAGTATCCTATACTCTCTCAACACGCATTCATAGATGATAGAGAGCTCAAAATTGGCCGTAAAATGAAGGAAGCACTTCAATTCGTCCCACATGTTGTACGACAAAATAGTTTGTTTTTCTTTTTAAATTTTACCTTGATGACAGCAGTATTAACCTGTGTTTAGATAATTATTGGTACTAAAGCAAAAGACGGTGAATATGAAATGGAAGATCAAAATGGTAACAAAACAATACGATCCCAACAAGAATTCGAAGTATTTTGTAATGAACTTCAATCTCAATTGTAACAAATCAAACACGAATTTGCAACTACAACTTTGTAATGCCACCTAACTTTCGCTCCAACAAAGACCATTCTTTAGTCATCACGAAACATGAGCAATTGTTTGCAAAGCGGTTCGTGCATAGATTCTACAGTGGTACAAAGCAAACCATTTTTTTTTTGGAATTGAAGATTTATTGGATATTAAAGAAATTACTTGTATCCTCCTTGATTTCCGAATTTTTTGATAATATCATCATTATGAGGATTAATAGGATTCATCAAATAAGGGTACTTTTGTACAGCAAGTTTCCATTGATACTCTGCAGTCAAGTAATTCGCAACCTGACTCCTAAATGGAGAAAAAAAAAGTCAAACAAAATCTTCCTTAGTCTGAGTTTTTAACGCACGGATGGAAGCCATCAACAGGTTCAATCAAGTCAATTAAATCTCCACCTTGTTCTTTATACTCGGCGAATATAGCTAAAGTAGGTTTTTTCGATAAGTAAACAGTATATAAACAGTTATAGTTGGTACCTTGTAGAGGGTTATCAAAGTATGTCATATCGAAATTCTTGAAAGTGTTGTTCGCCATTATTTTACTGTAAACAGCAGAAAGTTCTATAGCACGTTGTGTAGTCAATTCACGCCATGTTGCATTTGAATTCATCCATCCAAAGCAAGGAGATATTTCCTAAGAGAACAAACAATATTAGTTAACCAAAAAAAGTTTTTTAGGTTAACCATCCATTCGTACCAGGCAGTTAAAGTAGTCGTAGTAGTGCGAATACGTAACATCTTTCCTGTATGAACCAAGTGGATGTATCTTGTTCGCTAGAAGCTCGAATAATACAGAACCATTGGCAAGACCTTAAATGATTTAGATTTTTTCCAAAAAAACAAAAATTACTTCGTACCCATAAAGCTCACGTGAGACCCTTTAGGAAGAACACCATCGTCAAGAATCTTTAATGATTTTACTACTGAAGTGTAGAATTCATCTGGTGTAGTCATGTGTGATAAACCATAGTGTGGGTTGCAGACATCTACAAGAAGGTGAGCAAATTTGTTTTTTGTTGTCTTTGATGTGCGATACTAACCGTTTCCGATGAGAGCATAGGAGAGCATCACAGGATAATCAAATGATGCGTTTCTTGCGAAACTGTGAATGATATTATCAGCCATAGCTCCTTGAATGCGATATGAGTATATATATATAAGCTATGTCAATTAACGCATACCAACTCTGGCGCCGTTTACAGCGATGTTTTGGAAATCTGGAAAAAAATCAGAAAAGAGTTATCGAAGAAAAGAATGTTTGGATTCTTACCTTTAAACATGCATCTGTTTCTTTCAAGCATCTTCAAGTAAGTACTTGATACGTTACCTTTTGGAGCACCGACCCAAGGAGTGTGTTCATAACCTTGAAGTAAAAATATTTTGAGAAAAAAAAACAAATACTGGGGAAACCTCAGCAACACTCACCTGTGGCTGCAGACATTTGAGGCCAGTCAAATTCACTAAACGCAATATTTAAGATATCTTTGTATGTATCTTCATTAATCAAGCTTGAGGTGAGATAGCTTGGAGGTACATGGAAATGAGCACCTACTCAAGAAGATTAAAATCGTCAAAATTGTTTTAGATGAAATCGCTTGCCTGCTGAATCACCAAGAATGGCAACTCCATATCGTGGAGTATCTTTACACCACAAATCCTCATACGGTGTTCCAGACTCGTCTGTACCGTATATACCATTACAATCATGATCAGTGTCAGTGCCGTGTGTGCTAGACTTTCTACCAGCATATATCGTATCGTCGAGGTCATTACAATCCTTTCCGCGCCAGTTGTCGCCACGTAAGTACTCAAGTGCTGAGAATCATAAGCGGAAAACAGTACACGAGAGGATGTGTATACGTACTACTAAAATGATCACCATCTAAGACGAAAGTAAGCACTCAAAGTGAAAAGCGGAAAAAAAATAGAAAACCAAAAACTCATCACGTGATTTCGTACCTAAATCAACAAGAGGCTCATGTGTGTTTATTACTTGGGTGATATACTTTATAATCCAATCAATTGGATTATCCTTTACTTTTGATTGCATATTTCGCGAAGCCTTACGTATTGTAGCGATCTATTAATAAACAAGGGGTTAGGTATCATCTGAACTCAACTCGTTGACAACACTTACCTTTTTTATCATCTTTTGTTCGTTTTCAGCACTACGTGGTGGTTTTGGGAATAAACTGCATTGAGGCATTGAACAAAGGTCTATACCATGACAAACTTCATCAGGGCTAGCTTCATCCTCGAGAAACTCAATGACACGCGCTGCGATGAAAAATAAGAAAAGGGCATAAAACACTATTCGCTTACCTCCATACTCCACAATGAGAGTTTTACAATAAGCCTAAATAAAGGAATAAGCGAAATATGACAAGAAAGTTCGAAAAGCTGTAAAAAAAAAAAACAAGGCCAATCTCAGGTATTTGGCACGTGAGGATTCATATTTTCGCTATTGAAAGCGTGACGTACCCCAAAATCGTCAGGTAGGTAAGAGCAAAGAGTCTCCATACTCTCGTCTACTGTTTTATTGTGTATATCACTCCATTGTTCCAGAAGGGCGATAACTGTTGGCAAACAAAAAAAATTAGGAAACAAGCAAAATTAGCTTCTATTATTACCTATTGTACATCCAACGCATTCTACGCCTCCACCGACGCCAGCAGCGTCAATTGGGACACCAAACATTCCTTTCATTAAAATAGAGGCCAAAGAAGGAGTTGGGGTTGTAGTAGCCGCACTTACAACGCATAGTAAAGCAAGAAAACAAAGCAGAAGGTGCTGCATGGTTTGTATTCAACTGTGAACTAGAAAAGGCAAAAAAAGTCAAATGCGCAGTGACGTCCAATCACGTGCTTTATTTATGTACAGGGCAGGTGAAAATTAGTTGGTGCTAGAAACAAGAGGCAGGCATACTGCCAAAAGAAGAAATCAGGTTGGCGATACTTTATTACCGAATAGCTCTGAATATGAGTTGCCAAAGCCATGACAAAACGGTACAGGTTTTAATGCTAGACATGTATGTGGCAGTTTAAGCAAATCAAGAGGTTGGGCTCGCCATACGTTCTTTAAACAGTATTGGTGTTGGTTTCTTTCATTCCAATGCTAGGAATGCGTCATAACCACGTTAGGTGTAGTGACGAGTGCAGTTCCTTTAATACAACTCCAAACACTTCTGGAAATACACCAACTTATGCGTATTAATGTCCATGACCACTATGAACCGTTTTAGCAAAAAAACGTGATCTTACCGTTTCGACTCTCTCATTAAATCGCTCAAAACAGCTTAGATATTTTATTTTAGTGCGTTGTACAGCACAAGAGCCACTTTTAAACTTTAATGTTTGTTTCTGTGTAAAAGCCTTACCGTGATCTTTTGTTTTGCGTTTTTACCTAATTACTCACTCAAATATCGCAGTTTCGCAATAAAGAGGTATGTTGTATTGCGTTTATGACGTTGGGCATGTTTGTTATTGCCAGCCCATCGTAGTAAATCTTAGCTATCTATCCAGTGTTCCACATACGCACTTTGAAGGCAAACTAATTTAGCGAGTAGTTCAGAGCAAGTAAACACGAATTTTGGTCTCCTTATTTTACCCGCCAATTCAATTGCATATACACTAAAACTACCTCCAGACGCACATAAAATGGATAGAAGCTGCTTTCAAGCGTTTTTTCCTTTTTGAAAAAATAAGATGAAATACAAACGAAAATTCGAGTTTTTGTCAACGTATCCAAGCACCACAAAATAAAGTCTGAAATGTGTTTAATATGCGAGGATATTTAAATTTGATGCGATTACTAGACGTAAATGTGTGGAGGACCGAGATGACCTCGATACTACCTAAACGCCAATTTCGATTCCCGAAAAAAAAAAGCAAAAAGCAAGGGTCCCCGGCTGATCATTGCCACAATATTATACACAAGAATTAACAACGTACCTGTGTGACTACACTATGGGGCCACCCTTGCTTTGTGTTATCTGGAATAGGAGTTAGTACTATTGATACCCAATGATACTGGTAGTAAGAATCCATTTCATACTTTTATACACTTCATTTTTTGTTATAAAATAATTGTGGGATATAGTAAAAACTCCACAAAACGGCGCTTTAATGCGCACAACGTACTTGTACACGTATTGCGCGTATATTTGGGATCAATTAAGAGGTTTTTGGGTGAGTTGTTATCTTGTAAAGTATTGCAGTTTTTAGTTGCAACTCAATAAAAAAAAATTCTGAAAACCGATTATTAAAATTCTTAAATTTCTTTTTTTTCGCAAAGTAACGGTCCATAGCTCTTTTTATATCATTTGGTAGTGCGCATGTAATCTTAAGAATTATTTTGTGACTTCAGATTGCCGTATCGAAGCTTCTGCGAGTGTGAAATTTCAGAATTTTTACGTACACTTTTTCCCCGTTTTTCCGTTGAAAAATAAACGGACCGAGTATCCGCTTTACGGTTATGACGACTCGAAAGAACTAAGAAAGCAGTTTGGAGGTTAAAAAGGACTTTATTAATAGAAACAAAGTGTTACAAAAAGTGTAGCGTCTACACTACGCCAACCACGTTTGAGTCGAATAACTTGGCTACAGGACAACCTTCCTTAGCCATACGCTTGTTACGGACTTCGTTGTAATATTGAGCGACGAAGGCCATACCTTTAGGTCCAGTAAGCGGAGATTTTTCAAAAAAAATAAAATGCAATTTAAAGACTACAATAAACAGTTGTGGTGTAATAAGCTACATGTGCGTACCTGTTGTGTGGCATTCATTTTCAAAAGGAACATTAGGACCAACATTAGCGCCAGGGAGAGGAGCCCAGTCAGATTCAGTAGTTCCGTCATTTGGAGATGAAAGAACAATGTTTACCAACCCATTGCAGGCTTTGCTTCCACCTTGTGTGTAATAGTATGTGACGTTCTTACGAACATCTTCACGAATACCAGCGAGCCATTTGGCAGCACCCTTTCTGGTCAAATCATCAACAGAACCGCAACCGTTAGGCAACAACCATGTGTATGAAGCACCGTTGGTACCTTTAAATTCTGGTTAGCATCTTACGCGAAACAGCGTTGAAAACTGGTGTTACAGGCGTACCTTGGTATGGAGTACCAACAGATTGGATGAGTTTTGCTCCGTTCTTAACAAGATCCAAACCACTCCAGTAGTAGTTGTTCAAGTGTACGGCAGCCATACCACCCTACAAAGTCGTTTTAGACATTATTCAAAAAACGAGTAAAAGCCAGATCGCTACGCGGCCCATTACTTACTTGACTGTGTCCTACAACTGTGTATGTGGTCAATCCCTTCTCCTTAGCAAAATTGTAGAGTCTCTCAGCAAACTTGTCGTTACTAATCAGAAAATGGTTACAAGATGCACAATACGCAATAAAACAATACCTGATAGCAGCTTTAGAGTCAAGGAAAAACATGGTGTTGCATTCTGCCCAGAATTCCTTCTTTTCTTGCCAAGGGTTTGTGGTGGAGCAGTATCCGTGAGTCAACAAGATTCCAGTAGAAGCATCATCAAGTTGGAGGTTGTTTTCGAGTTTGTACTCATCTGGTCTTGGTCCAACACGCATCTCTTCAGTGATGGCTGTAACCTATTTAAGAGAATTAATGGAAGCTGTTCGCTCGTTATTGGGTAGCCGCACCTCATCCATAGCGTTAATGTGTTGCTCAAAGATCATAGCGTGAAGAGAAGCAACCTAGACGGAAAAATAAGCCAGAAACTCAGAAACTATTTAAACGTACAACAACTGGCATTGAGCCAACTTGAGCAACTGGTACATGAGCGTTAGGGTCTTCAACACGAATATTCTTCAAGGTGAAAGGTGCTTTGGCGGCAGCCAATTTTACCCAACGGAGATCGACGTGAATATCAAGTGTAGTCTCACCAGACCTTTAACAACATAAGCAACAACGTCTTGGCTAATCTACGTACTCAGTTACTGGTGCAACCATACCACCGACCCAAGCGATGCTGGTTTCTTGACCAGCTTCGTTGTGGCCAAATAATTCAGCGTATACATTTACTCTTGGTGTTGCGTTTGTTACGGTAGCAGGAATTAGCAAAGAAGCAAAGAGAGGTGATGTGAGTTTGAGAAGTGCTTGGTTGCCAAGTTTAACACACTCGTTCACAACAGTATGAACATGGTCAGTTGAACGCATAACAGCAACACCGTCAGCAGTAACACCTAACAAAAATATTTAGACACCATTGCTTGTTGTTTTAAACAAGTACCTGAGAGCTTTGTACGGAATCTGTAACTGCCAGCTGTAGTTGGAGTAAATTCAACACCAAAGACGCCATCGTCTGCGAGTGCATCGTTGGTTTTGCCTTCGTCGCTCATTTTAAGAGTTTTTTCAGTACCATCTGGGAGATATACCTCGAGAACAGCGTTCTAATATGGGTATAAGTAAAATAGGACATGTCTTGAACGAAATCAAAGCATCCTTTTGTGAACTAAATCTGCAAAACTTCATGCTACAAAAAGGCGAGATCCATTGTTACGTACTTGTACGATGTTTGGAATAGGTACAGGCAAATGGCCATGGACAGCGGAGTACGCTGGCTTGTCGGTGTGGAACACGTCAGCAATGATTGTAACGCTCTCGCCGACTTGTGTGTCGAATGATGCCATTGTGGAGTCAGCACTACACGTGAGGTTAGGTTAAAACGAATCACACAAGAAAAGTTTTGGATTAGAATGTTTTGTCAAACCAAGGCACGTACGCGATTGGAGAATCGTTATTCATAAGAATGAAACCTTTTGTAGCATCTTCTGCTGTGATCTAAACTTGTCAGCGGAGAAAAAAAACTTTCCGCATGAAAAAGCGCCCATACAGTATTTTAGAACGCTAGAGGTAATTTGATAAAACGTACGTGGATTGTGTACATGCCAGGGGTTGGGTTTGTAATTACATAATATTGAATTGGGTCAGAGCTACCACTGTCTGAATATTGCCAGCGTCCCTACAAAGAATATTAATTAATATGATCAAAAAATATTTCCAACGACTCTTCACCTACTTTTTGAACTGTGAGCGCGATTTGTTTACCGCCTGTGCTCAAGGATACGCTAGTAGGTTCTCGTTGCGCTTTCTCATTAAAAAGTACGACAGCGAATGTAAAACGTGAGTTACTGTCTACAGGAACTGTTTCTTGCCAAGAACCCATTGCCGAAGCACTCAATTCAATTATTGCGGAAGATGTTTCATGGTGAATATCTTCTGGCTAAAACGCACTGTTATTAAAAGTATCAGCATGTACATCACGTACGTTAGGAAATTTATGGTTAGAAAATTCAGAAGGTGGCCCAGCTAACTTTTTAGGCACCAAAGTGGCGCTAATGCATATAACTGCAAGAGCTAATAAAAGTGCTGCTTGTCTCATGTGCAAACTATGTACTTGAAGACTTGGGTGGAACTCTTTTTTTTTAACGGAGCTTGATTAGTTTCTCGAATCAGATTTAATTGTACACAATACGCGCTATTATGGTTGGGTGCACTAAAATACTATTACTAGCTCTATTGAGCATTTATTGTGTAAATGGGTCTAATACGTTTACATCGAGTACGTTTTGCGTGTAATTTACTGTACTAACAGGGTTTAAGAACTTGCTGATTTTGAGCCAAAAAAGTGGAGTGTACGCCCGAATACTATTTGCAAAGCTAACTACTACAGCTTACACACAGGCGGTCACTACTACAAATACCAGTTGCACCAACAGCTCCAATAGCACCGATTGTACCTACTGCACCTACTACAGCGCCAACAGCACCTGTAGCGCCTACTGACGCACCAACGAATGCTCCATTTGAAGCAAGCCGCTCTCCTTCACAGTCAGGCATAAGTGCGTTCAATGGAGTACCTTTTGTCACTTTGTTGACAATTATACAGCGCCTCAAGAAGAAGAAAGTGATTTGGGAACTTTCATCGTTATGGGCATATGTGCAGTTATTCTAGTGCTTACAGCGATTATAGTGCTAATTCTCACTTTTGCTTGTGGTCGTAAAGAAAAGCACCATCAACATAGTCGTGTTGAACAGGAATCTGATGTAGAGTTGATTGTAGGTGAATAGATTACCACAAAGAAGACATTGATACAGACAAACATAAGCTTTTTATGTTTTTTTGACATTTTTTTCTGAAAAAAATTATTTCTTGGATGTCGCACTACTTTTGCGCGCTACTTAGTAGCGGTTTATGTACTTCAATATTAAATGCATATTCCAAGGTAATCTAAAAAAATTTGGTCGGTTGTGTTTGTTGACACCTGTCAGAGACATTTTGTTGCAAATTTGTTTTTTTAGTAGTAATGTGTATTTCTTGCTGGTGCTGGTGAAGGTCCGAAAACCTTTGTTGCCCATGAGGTTAAGCCATATATAGTCAACAAAGAAAGTAAACTACCAGCTACTATTACACCAATTGTTCCAGGGTAGATTTTTGGTGGGTCCTTCTTAAGAACAAGGCGGTACAACTAATAAGAAAAAAATAAGTTGAAAAAAAGTGGCAGTTAGTTTAGTTTTGTTGTTGTTACCTCTTCGCTTGTGTAATTTGGTATGGTGCCTTCTGATTCATGCTTTTTAATTAATTCAATTATACAGTCATTCACTGGTGTTTTGATATTATGTTCATGTGCCATCTCGACAATAACTCCATTTAGAGTATCAATTTCAGTTTTTCTCTTCTTGACTAAGTCAGTGTGCTACACCAAAATCTTAGATGTTTGCTTTTACTTTCTTTGTTATTAAGTACCATTGTTGATATGTATTCTGTATTTACGCCCCTTGGTAGTATAATAGAGAGTAGTGGGTCTGGGAAGAAATTCAATAGAGCCAACAAATTCAAGTTTGGAACAGAGTATTTTGAAAATGTAAGGCCATGAGCCTTTATGTTTGTGTTAACGCACTAACCGAAAGTGATACATTACCTTGGCAACTTTAAATGCTTCTTTAGTTATTTCCATTACTACAGCACGCATCAGGTGATCTTGAAAGTAGACCTATGTACTTTACATGAGCAACCTTTTTGAGAAAAATATTAAAGTTATAGAGTATTTGCCGTACAGCATAAGATGAACAAGATAGAGATGATACTGGATTGTGAAAAGAACTTATAACTAGCTTAGAGAACAACAGAGATCTAAAAAAAAGGAATAATTAGGACCTCACAACATCAACTCCAATTTTTGGATCAATTCAAAAACAACAATTTTTTTTAGATCACGTGAGAAATTTGTGCCTCATATCCATAATCGCATATGACATTAGACCAGACTAGTAAACGTAAGACTAAGATCTTAAGGAGGTAAAAACCAACTTACCTTTGATAAGCTCTTAGCAAGGCGTGTTGCATGGTTTAGAGCATCCTAAAATGGCATATTACTCCGTCATTTTCTTTGTCAAAAGACGTACTCTACCAAGACATATCTTTGAAGGATGTGCTCTTGTAAACACGCAATTATCTTCCCACGCTACTCCAAAATTTATGCTACCCTCAATGACATTATAGTCTAATAAAAAGGCAAAGTGAGACAAAACCAATAAAAAAAAAAACGTTCACCTGGTAAAACCTTGCGTAGAATAGCTCCATTTTGCATACCGTTCTGCAAGGACACTACGGTAGTTGGTTTTATTAAATCACAGTCTCTAATCTGTTCGGCAGCCACCTGTGTATCTTTGGAGTTTGTACAGACCAGAATGTAATCTTTGGCATGTGTCATTGTCATAAATCGTTTATAGCGTTATAATACCTGGTTGTGGTACGTTTGAAAGGTCTGTATGTACGACAACGTTCTTTATCAGGAGTTCAAACCCAGTATAGTCTTTTAATGTGAAACCAAGCTTATCGGCGTCCTGTAGTGGCTTGTAAGACGTTTTACGAGTATAAGCAAGTTAACAAACTCACTGTTTTTAAATGTTGCCGCCCTTGCTGTGGTGTTAATTAATAAGCGGTTGAATGACGTTCGCACCAATAAAAGTGACTTTATGTCCAACTGACTGTAAATGTCCTCCAATGTAGCATCCTATTGCTCCAGCGCCTAATACAACAATATTGAACGACATTGGCAACGAAGAAACGCGTTTTGAGGAGACTGTACTGTGCTAGTCAAAAGTTTTCGAAAAAGCCTTAAAACGTTCATGAACGAATAAGTGTAAACATTTTTGGCTAGTGGTGTTGAAGTGTGAGCCTTTTAAAGCTAAGGAACAGGAGATAGAGTGCAGGAATTTAACACGTGATTAGTGTACATAAAAACCTGAACTCTTCATAAATTTTATTAAAAAAACGATTACTATCACTGTCGACTGTCAAGCGTATTTTGCGATGTTCTGGGTTTGTTTTATTTACAAGGGTTTTTATACAGTTGAACAGCTCTTCAAGGAGTCGTGTTTTTTATGTTGCAAAGTTAGAAAGGAGACCTTCTTATTCTATTACTGTTTCTTTTGTTTTTCATATTTGTAAATAACTTATGTTTGAGGCATTTAGAAGCCTTAGGTCTCTTTGTAAAGTCAACGGTTAATGCGGTTTGAATAAAATCACGCTGGACAGCTCCAAGGTCATTTATATAACGCGTCATGTCAACTTGTCCTGCTTCCAAAAGCCGTTTCATTTTACGCTCTGTACCATTCTTTGTTCGCGAATGAATAAGGCAATGTGATGTTTGAACTAAGAGCTTGAAAGTGAGAATGCCAACAGACCAAATATCAAACGTTTCATTGTAAACTCTAGGTGCCACGAATGTTTCTGGAGGCATAAACTAATATATCAATCATTTAGATAAAGCTGGACATTCAGGTAAAAATTAAACAACGTACATATCGAGTACCAGGTACTTGTGTTGCTCCTTTAACCGCTGCTTCAATAGTTGTTGCGAAGCCAAAATCAGCTATCTTTATATTCCCGTAGTAATCAATGAGGATGTTATCTAAAGTTTTTCGATAAGTATCTTGTTTTGGTTGACTTTAAGTTAAGTCGTACCATTCTTAATATCCCTGTGAATGTATCCGGATCTGTGAATGACTACGAGGGCCCGGAGAATTTGACGTACTATCGTTTTATGCTGGGAAAGAAGAACAAAAGGCTTTAGACTGAATAACTCTGAAAGAGTACTTTTACACCTCTCAAACACAAATACAGGTACATCTAAAAAAAGCACATTAACAAATGTGTTTTCAAAAAAAAAAAAAACGAAAAAGCACGTGCCGTTATGTTTTGTTGTGTAAAGTAATGTTACAATATTCGGATGATCGTAGCTTTGTAGTATGTTAGCTTCTTCTTCAATCCAATCTGTATGCTTCGTATAAAAGTCACGTTTGTAGAACTTAAGGGCAACTCTCTTTGAATAAGAACTTTTTGCAGCATATACAAAAGCTGTAGTCCCTTCACCGAGCTTCCTCATAACCTTATATTTTGTTGTCATTGTAATTACATCATTTAATAGTTTAATAGTCTTAGGTGCAATAAAGCTATCCTTGCATTTCTTTGATTTCTTGGCTACTATAAACCGAACAATGTTAAAGACTGATCCATAAAAAACGAAATTTTTTACCTTGTTTATTCGTGAGACTAGTCTCAGGAGAATAAGACTGTAGTAATGCTACTGTATTTGATTGTAACATAATGTAAACGATTGTTTCGTTGCTGTGTTGTTTTGAAAGTGTAACACTGTGCCTAAGAAGAAAGTCCGTAGCTGTCCGGACTCCAATAGTTTCGGGAATTTTTTGAAGCCGTAGGGGTACTATTACGACTTGATTGAGGATTGTATTGAAAAGTCGTTTGTACACAAACTGTGTTTAGTTTCATGACGCAAACTGCATAACTCCGCGGAGAAGGCAATACCGGGGGTGAGTAAATGCTAATTCTATTGGTAAACACGTGGAAATGTGAAAACCGCCTATATTAGTCACTAAAATACAACAGAAAACAAGCAATATGCCTTCTCTGATCAAAGCCGCTTCAACTCTAATAATCCCGAAATAGCTCTAAGATTGAAGTATTGCCTTAAATAGAATGAGAAGTAAGCGTTCAATACTTTTCTATAAAGTACTTTGCCAGCTAAATAGTTCTTTGGTACTACCTATTTTTCACTTTCATGCAGAACTAAACTTGTTCAATCAGTTTCTAGTAGATCGTAATAAACTACAGTTGCAAGGTAAAAGAAGAAATTTGTTCGCATAAAACCAAATGAAGTGGTTTTTACCACCTTTTAGCTAAGCTAGAGTCCCTTGCACAACGAATTTGAGTTTGACGAACGATTTTTATTCATTTTTTACAAGGGTGAATGAGTTCATTATATCAAGTGGTAGCTGTTTCTCAGCAAGTCTGACCACAAACAGCTTCGTTCCAGCAACACCATTTATCACTTCTGATACGGAAACATAATGGAGATCCAGGGTAGCAGTATGCAGTTGAACCTTGAAAAAACGAAAAGTAAGTACAATCAACATTTGAATACTCTTTTTCTTTTTTTCACGTACATTGACCACGTTTTTCACGACCACGTCTTCTCCATCCAGGAGGACACCATCCGTTTTCATCACACGTTTCACCACAAAGTAATGGTCCTTGCTAAATGATAGAGTTAGTCGTATTTACATAAGGTGAATCTGCTACAGCGGTTTTGACTTACCTCAGTTGCTCTTTTGGCTCTTTCACTGATATCGTTAGATTGGACCGCCAAGGCGACAGTCAATGCCATGAGGACAAAGGCGAAAAGTATAGTTATTTTCATTGTTATTTTAATTAGAGTTGTTGTTGTAGTTGGGATAGATTTGGTTTTATGATTTGTTTGAGAACACAGATTTTGTGAGTCCAACCAAACTTTATCGTAAATAATTTTTTCTGTTAATTTTCGTTCTAGGATCCTGCGAAATATTCTTCATAGCTGTAAGGGCACTCTTACAACTGATACCGTATTTATTTACCAAACTATTATTCAGCGAAATGATAAGCTTTGAAACATTTTACTGTAAAAGTAGGGTATTGTAATGAGGATCCTGATCCCGATACTATTGGTAAAATAAGCGCTTGAAACGTATCGTAATTTCTGGCTAAAGGTGTATTTCTAGTTAACCTGTTATTGGCTGCCAGTTTTCTTTTTTTCAGTGCTTTTTGAAGTGGTTTTTCAGGGTTACGCTGGTACCCAGCCATAAAGAGCAGTGTAAAACATCTCATTCAATTGTTTTCAGTTCTACTTTGGCCGAACCTTCGGGAAGGCAATGTTAAAATTGGAACTATACTGAGAAGATTAGCATGGCCCCTTGTGAAAGGATGTTTTCGGTACTACTTTGGTGGAAGCTGTAAACAGCATCCTGACAAACTTTCTTTGTAAAGTAAAAACAATTCAATAGAACTTCAACACTTTATGTTTTTATTACAGCGAATATAGTACATTGTTTTACAATAACATCGTAAATTCAAGGTTGTAAATATTCTACGATTAATGGTATAATCAGCTTAAAGTGTAAATCCATGAAACGAAAATTAACAGAAAAAAATAGTTTACCGTAAACTGTTCTTGTTAAGTTTGTTTCTCAAACAAATCATAAAACCAAATCTATCCCAACTACAACAACAACTCTAATTAAAATAACAATGAAAATAACTATACTTTTCGCCTTTGTCCTCATGGCATTGACTGTTGCCTTGGCGGTCCAATCTAACGATATCAGTGAAAGAGCCAAAAGAGCAACTGAGGTAAGTCAACAGCGCTACTGCATAGTCCCTTCTACAAATGACTAACTCTATCATTTAGCAAGGACCATTACTTTGTGGTGAATCATGTGATGAAAATGGATGGTGTCCTCCTGGATGGAGAAGACGTGGTCGTGAAAAACGTGGTCAATGTACGTGAACAAAAGAAAAGAGTATTCAAATGTTGATTGTACTTACTTTTCGTTTTTTAAAGGTTCAACTGCATACTGCTACCCTGGATCTCCATTATGTTTCCGTATCAGAAGTGATAAATGGTGTTGCTGGAATGAAGCCGTTTGTGGTCAAACTTGCTGAGATGACCGTTTGAAACAACAATGTAGTGACATTGCTCACCTTTGTAAAAAACCTGTGTAATAAAAATTATTCACTCTAAGGCGCACTCAAGTGCTACTTGTCGTAAGTGGCGGTATCATTTTGATGATCTATAATATCTAAGCTTAGAGGCATATAAAAAAAATCGTATAGCGTCAAGTAACTTCTATCAAAATCTCAGCGCTTTCACTAGGTAGTGGCACAAGTATGGCCGCTATACTTTGCTACTTTAACTTAACGGAATGATTCGAAAAAAAGAGTCATATAAAGAACCTGACAGTATGCATACTATTTTCCAGAATGACATATACACGGTGGCTAAAGACAAGAAGAAAAATATCTAAAACTAAAGTACAAATACTGTTACTTTAACTTCGGATTCAGGGATATTTGTAGGTACTATATTATTGAAGGTAGAAATACTAAATTAGCACTATTACAGTACAGAAAATTGTACAGGCTACACAAAAAGAAGGGTGTAGTTTAACATCGAAATGAGGACTTCACTTTGCATTGTGACATGTCCAATAAATGCCTTTAAAGGTCATTGATACACCATCATTTTAATTCTTCTTTTAGCTCCCCATTAATGAAATTACTATGGCCACACAATTCCCCATTGTCATGCCATATTTTGTATTCGCCTTCAAGTTTACCATTGATGTAATAACACTGCTCTTCCAATTGTCCATCGTCATACCTTTTCTTGTATTCTCCTTCTCTCTTGCCATTAATGTAATTACACTGCTCTTCCAATTGCCCATTGTCATACCATTTTTTGTATTCTCCTTCAAGCTTACCATCGATGTAATTACACTGCTCTTCCAATTGGCCATTGTCATGCCATCTCTTGCATTCTCCCTCAAGTTTATCATTGATGTAATTATACTGATCCCACATTTGGCCATTGTAATTCCAATTCTTGTATTCTCCGTTAAGTTCACCACCGATGTAATTACCATGGCTACATAATTGGCCATTGTCATGCCACCTCTTGTATTCTCCTTCTCTCTTATTGTTGATGTAATTACACTGATCCCTCATTTGGCCATTGTAGTGCCAATTCTTGTATTCTCCTTCAAGTTCATCACTGATGTAATTACCATGGCTACGCAATTGGCCATTGTCATGCCATCTCTTGTATTCTCCTTCTTGTTTACCATTGATGTAATTGCTATTACTCTCTAATTGGCCATTGTAATTCCAATTCTTGTATTCTCCTTCAAGTTCATCACTGATGTAATTACCATGGCTACGCAATTGGCCATTGTCATGCCATATTTTGTACTCGCCTTCAAGTTTACCATTGATGTAATTACACTGCTCTTCCAATCGGCCATTGCGATACCATTTAAGATATTCTCCATCTTGTACACCGTGCTTCCAGTAGGTTTGCTCTACAAGCTTGTTATTGATTTGTAGCTGCCATTTTCCATGCTTGTTCATCTCACTATCAAACCTTGTGGTTGTTGCCGCCTGTTTCGAAGTAAGCGGCCAAATTAAATACACGAATGAGTCCAAATCGATAATATCAAGTTGAATCTCAACTGGAAGGTCTAATAGACGACAATAGTCTGATTGCGCATTAAATCTCTACGTATTGGTTGTTAGGTAGTTCGTGTTGTTATTGTCAAGATTATGATACCTTGTCTCCGTTAGTATTGCGATTAGTCAGCATTGTGTACAAGAAAACAAAATAGTGAGTATCGCTTAGCGCAATACACGAGTCAACTTTGGTCTCTGGGGAAAAACACGTTCCAAAAACGCACGTTTTTAGCCTTATCTTACTTCAAACGAACAGTACGCGGTAGGCTGCATATTATGGAAGAAAGCAAAAGGATGTACTAAACAAGCGTTTAAAGCAGACGCTATGAACCAAAGGTAAACTATAGAACGGAATATCTAGATGCTCTAGTCATCCTAAGAACCATTAAAAATGACAGAAAACATTCCAAACAAAATTAAGCTTAATGAGTTAACAAAATTCTCGCTTTACCTGTGGAGAACACAACCAAGGTTCACTACTTTTCATAACAAAACTTGGTGTCTGTTATGTAAAACAGTTCGAAGAAATCACGTGTTTTGGCGGGTTTTTTTGTCTTTGAACAAGAAATCACGTGTTTTATTTCTTCGAAAAGTGACATTTTTAGTCCATCACTTGTGCAAATCTTGGACGTGTTTTTCATACTCTTTATGTTCTCCACGTTTTTGAACTGCGAGATGTTACAAGCTTCAAATTTGTAGTGCTTGTTGGTATCGTTCTAAAATACTGATAGTGCCAAAACGATGTTATTGGATATACCTATTGAGATTCTAGCTAGAATTTTAGAAAATACGACAAAAGATCGATTTGCAGCTTGTCAAACATGTCGTCTCTTTTCTTCTATTATTCACGACATCATTGGATACAGTAGTATACGCATAAGAACAGAAGAACAAGCAAAACAAGTTGTCAAACATAAAGGGATCATGAAACACACAAAAATCGAGTTAGTGAGTGATAGAGAAACCAAGTTTCCTTCTGACAAACTTCTCGAACAATTCAAAGGAGTGCATAACATTGCTCTTTGCAGTAGTTTTGTATCAGCTGAAGGTATTAAATGGCTTGCTGGAGTGCACACTATTGACCTTTTTGATTCTGATGTTGATGATCAATGTGTCCAATTACTTGCTGGCGTTCATGAAATTTGTCTTGGAAAAGCCAAGTACCGACTGGCAGATAAAGTGGTTATTAAAAGTATAAAAGTAGTTACAGATGAAGGTGTTAAAGCACTTGCTGGAGTCCACACAATTGATCTTCAATACACTCAAGTTACAGACGAAGGTGTACAAGCCCTTGCTGGGGTTCATTCAATTAATCTTAGTGGTACGCAAGTGACAGACGAAGGAGTTAAAGCGCTTGCCAGAGTGCATACTATTCAATTGAGTGAATGTTATAATGTCACAGATGAAGGTATAAAAGCGCTTGCTGGAGTTCATGAAATTGACCTTTCCGTATGTCCTAAAGTGACAGTTGAAGGTATTAGAGCACTCGCTGGCGTGCATACAATTGACCTCAGCTACACACATGTAACTGATGAAGTGCTTCAAAGTCTTGTTGGTGTACACACAATTAACCTCATTGGTAGTACAAATCGTATTACTATTGATGGAATCAAGGCGCTCAAAGATGTTCACAAGATTGAACTTTCTGATCCAAAGGATTTGTGGCTTAAACAACTTTGCAATGTGCACACAGTTTATATTTATGCACGTACCAATACAACCGATGATGGTATCAAAGCGTTGATAAATGTCAAATGCCTTCATCTGCTTAATTGCCCTAAGATATCAGACTTGGGTCTGAAGACATTAGTCAACCTTGAACATCTCTCGCTTGGGGGATGTTCGAAGATAACAAATGATTGTTTGAAACATCTTAAATCTCTGAAAAGTGTTACTATTACATTTATGATTTCTAAAGTAACAAAAGAGGCTGTTGAATCATTGGGTATTCAGTATATTAAGTTTTCTTTTGCAAGGAAGTGAGCTTAATTGTTTTGTAATTCATGCAATAAATGTAGTCAACACTGGGTTTGCCCAGATCTTTCTAAGTGAGTACACTTCTTGTAAACATAGGGAGGATGTGTTGTATTTCCTCAAATGTTCCTTGAATGAGTTGATGAGAGATGTTACATCACGTGTTCAAGTGGTTTTCACAAGTCTGCCCGACCACAAACAACTTCATCCCTGCTACACGATTTGCCAACGTTAGTTGTTTTCTAGCACGTCAGACCACAAGCAGACGTGGTTTTTTTGTGGTAAAAATTTGTTGCTTAGGCCCATCGTTAAGTGAGCACATGTAGCTTGCTGACACTTCATTAAACAACATATTGGAGTACCCAACAGACGCTTGTTGCTAAAAACGGCATGTCAGTGCGCAATTCGCCACGGCGTTCTCCAAAACGTTCACCCAAGCGTAAAATTGCAGAAAAAACTAAAGAATTACCAAGTTCTTTGCGTGTGGTTAATGATGGAGGCTCTAATTTGCCTACGAATGCTGTTTGCTTACACCCGTCGTATTGTACTCAAGTAGGGTGGACTAGAGGTACTCCAGTACTGGTGGTTGTCAAAAGCGATTCTAAGCAAGCCGGCAAGGTGAATAACGCTTATTAACGCTATATTCATTAACAACTGGCGTAGAAGGATGAAGATGGTACTGAAGCTTACTGTGTGGGCATTGTGTGGCCAACGTACAGTGTACAAACTGCAGGTACTAGAACTCACTATAAACGCTCTCTTTCGCAATTATGAACTAAATTGTGCCGCATACACTCAAAAAAACGATTTTCAATTTGGCTTAGTACATTTATCCTTAAACTTGATTAGACATTGCCCTATACCGTTCCCTACGCGACACAGTTGGTAAGAAACATTTTAAAACCGCTATTAACGTCTTTTTCTTGAAGGAGTGACAAGAGGCGCTACAGCTACTGTATCCCAAATTCTTACGCCAATACTGGACGCAACAAGCGTAACTCTTCAAATTGTAACACGAAATGACACAGACGCACTTCCTGCAGAACGTGAAACTCTTGAAGTGATAGCAAGAGCAAGATTACAATCATTTTTTGCTATTACAGGCCAAATTTTTTATTTACAAGTACTTGGTCGCCTTGTAAAAGTAAGTAATTTTTCACGTGATTTTTTGAAGTAGGTTGTACCTGACAACTTCGTACTTTCTCTTTTTGCAACCTCCTCAAACTTTTGAAGGTGCATGACTTTTTTCAATTTGTTGTCGTCACTTTCTTAATCATCCATCTCTCTCGAGTGCAGTCTAAGTAATTTTATAAAAGGCAAAGCTAGTATCAATAAGTAATGCTTCTGGTACATCTACACCTGATTCAAAGACGCCGATGCGTATCACTGTGAGGACTGATATTAAAGTTATGGGAAAAGAGGATAAGAAAAAAGATGATAAAGATGATAAAGAATCATCTAGTATAGCTTCATTCGAAGCTATAGGAGGTCTCGAGGAACAAATAAATGAGATCAAAGGCATAGTAGAAACGACGTTAATGCATCCTGACCTGTTTGCTCATTTTGGTACCTCTCCTTTCTGCTTGTTTCATTCTCACCTGTTACTCATTAGGTGTATCTCCTACTCGAGGAATCCTTTTGTATGGACCACCAGGATGTGGTAAGGTAAGCACTACTCCTGTTTTTATTTGTCAGTATCAAGCACTAGTATATTTACCTTTCTTGTTAGACACTGATTGCGCGGACAATTGCACGTGAAACCAAAGCATCTTTTTTTCCAGTGAATGGACCAGAAATAATGAGTAAGTATGTTGGGGAGTCCGAGAGCAAGGTATTGTGTTATTAAACTACATACTCTATGTTAATTATGTAGTTGCGAGATATATTCACAAGAGCAGCTGCTGAAGCACCTTCTTTGATTTTCTTCGATGAATTAGATGCATTAGCACCAAAACGTACAGAAGACTCTTCAGCAGCCTCTAAACGTGTTGTTGGTTCTCTTCTAGCTCTTCTTGATGGTGTATCAGGGTATACTTTCTATCATTTTATTCAATACTATTAAGCTTACTAATTTAAACAAGGATTGCTTCTAACGTTCTTGTCATTGCTGCTACAAACAGGTAATGCTTTCAAGTGAATCACAGTTGCTTTGATATGTTGCTGACCTTATTATTAGGCCAAATGATATAGATCCTGCTCTAAGAAGACACGGACGTTTTTCAAAGGAGATACATATACCTATACCGAGTCAATCTGATAGAAGACAAATACTTGCTTTGCAACTGAAGCCTGTACCTCACGTGATTACTGAAGAAATGTTGACACAACTTGCAGAAAAGACTGTACAAGCAAAAAATATGCAATGAGTTTAGCACTAATTGGTTCATGTAGATTGGATATGTTGGAGCTGACATTACTGCTTTGGTTAAAGATGCTGTTATGAATGCAATTAAAAGAATTCAGCGTACAAAAGAAAGTTCTATTGAGAGTTCATCAGTTGCTGTTTCTGCTGAAGAAGAGACTGGCAAAGAAACTCAAGTAACGCTGAAGGAAGACGAAGTGGGAGGACATAAGAAACCCAAGGATGATAAGAACCTCGTTGTAACAAAAGAAGACTTTGATAAAGCAGTCAAAGAACTCACGCCTTCAGCAATGCGCGAAGTACGTCAAACATTAAACTCCTTTTTAAAAAAACCAAATGAAAAAGTATTAATGGCACTTTAACTAGGTTATTGTTGATATACCAAATGTAAGGTGGACGGATATAGGTGGTAATAAAGGTATAAAGCAAAAGCTTAAAGAAGTTGTAGAGCTTCCTTTTAAGGTAAGCAATTAAGTACCTCTTAGATACTATCCGGACAACATAATTGCATTGTGACTTATTAATCCTTGTATTTAGAGACCTGAGCTTTTTCAACGAATGAAAATAGATCCTCCAAGAGGTACTGTAGTTGTTATCTCATATTCTGGTGTTAACCTAATGTTATCAATACTTTAGGTGTATTGTTATATGGGCCTCCAGGTTGCTCCAAGACTCTTCTAGCAAAAGCAATTGCAAATGAAGCGAGACTTAACTTTATTCCTGTAAAAGGTCCTGAGTTCTTCTCTAAATATGTTGGAGACTCAGAAAAGCGCTTGAGGGAAGTATTTAAACGTGCTCGTGCTGCTTCACCAAGTATCATATTTTTTGTGCGTTTTTAAAGATTGTGTTACTCACTCTTTGTGACGTATTCCTTAGGACGAAATAGATGCTCTAGCAGTTGAGAGAGGAGGTGGTGATGGTGGAAGTGTATCAGATAGATTAATTGGTCAATTATTAACTGAGCTTGATGGTATCTCTCCTTTAAAGAGTGTACTTTTTTTGGCAGCAACAAATAGACCAGATATTATTGTACGAGGAGGCAGACTGTAAATTTCTGTTTGACATTTCTGATTTTGTTTTTTTAGGATAAAGCACTAATGAGACCTGGGAGAGTTGATAGAATAATCTATGTTGGTCCTCCTGACTTTGATAGTCGCGTAGAAATATTAAATATCTACCTCTCTAAAATGCCTTGTGCTGATGATATTGACGATACTTTCAAAATGATTCTAGCCAAAAAGGTACGATTCTGTTTTAGTAAAGCTTGTCTTTATTGTCATCTGAACCTTTAAAAATGGAACACCTTACTCCAGTGGAGCGGAAGTGTATGGTCCAAAAAACATGTATTTGAAGGGCGCAACTTTTTTTGGATTTTCACAAAACACGTGTTGTGAACAGACATATTTCTCTTTTTTTTTGTTAATTGTATGTTCTGATATCTTGTACTTTTTAGCTTGAAGGATACTCAGGAGCTGAAGTTGCACATATTTGTAGAGAAGCTGGTTTATGTGCAATCAATGAAGTTATATCTGAGAACTCAAATAGAGAGCCACTTGTCACAAAGAAACATTTACTTTCTGTTCACAGTGATAAACCGTCACAAATCACAAGAGAAATGATAGCCTTCTACAAAAATTTTCAAGAAAAAACTAGCAAAAAATGAGGAGCCCTAGTGGTGTAGCAAGCAGCTACTACGTTGTTGGTTGTTCATTGTATGTACATAATAAAAAGAATGCTTTACAAAAATCGTCCCACTTCACCAATAAAAAAAAAAGAACGAAATATTGTCCAATGGATACTACACAAATAAAGGGCTTCCAGAGCGAAAAATGACTGAAACGGATAATAGTTTATTTGCAATTTTTTATTGTCCTTATCATTCAAGTTTGCTAATCTTTGCAACTTTTTGCTGTTTGTGACTTTTGGTTTTCGTGTTTAGTCAGATCTGACAGATCTTGCAACTTCTGTTAGTTCTTACTGAACTGACAATTTTGCTAGAACTAGGTGGGCGGAAAAATCATGAATTTGCAGTGGACCACGTGATTTTCAAAACATATTTATTTTATTTTACATTTTTAGTTCGTTTACATGGCGTACGTACCATAATCTCGCCTCCAGAGATACTTTAAGCGATTTTGGAATTAATATTTACGGTTAGAACGCGACCTTCGCTCACAAAATGTCATCCACATTAGTGGATTTTGCCTCAGAAACAGTAGAAAATCTCTTCTCTGCTATATTCCGTGTTACAATTAGTTGACATTGCGTACTTTGTACAAAACGACGCAAGCTGAACCGAAATAAGGACTAGAGCATACACGAAAGCGTCTTTCGGCTTCCTTAGGCAGAGTGACATAGTGCTATTGCTGTCTTCTTAGGTGGCTATGTAAGAGTTAAAATGTAACACTTCTTCACCGAATGTTTTTCTTCTCTTTATCCGCTGTTCATGAACTCACGGAAATAGCTTATACAACCGCACTTGCGTACGTGTAGTGAAACCTCTACAGAGAGATAACCAGTGGCAAGTTTGGTTCAACTCAACGGGACAAGAGCGCTGTTACATCTTTTAATCGAATTTGACGTGTCGAATACACAACGCAGTGTCAGACACATAGATATAATCGCATCTGTCAGATGAGGTGATACTTTCTTCCGAGATTAATGACATGTAGGCCGCAACATTTTAATCATTGAAACCTAAACAAAGCAGAATCACTTAACATTGTAATCATTGAAACCTAAATAAAGCAGAATCATTTAACTGTCAACTCAGTCACAACAGCTCTTACACGCAAGGCCTTGCTTATCATATTTTGAACAACAATGAACCGAAATAGTGCATTCTTTGATGAAATCCCAGTTGAAATCATTGTACACATTCTACGCTTCATTTCAGTGGAAGCTACACAGACGGTTGCGCTTACATCGAAACTATTATTAAATACCGCTATAAATCACTTTGGATATGAATACAACACTGCTCGAACCATAAGCATCGGAACGCAGGAAGAGCTCAAAAAACTGTATCACCAAGCACCACTTCTCATTAAAAAACATAATCTTTATGTTAGTTTCAAACTCAAACAAAAGCACTTAAAGTACCTTAAAGGAGCATTTCATCTTACAATATGTGACCTGGGTGCTGTTAATTTTAGTGGATTTAAGGCAAACAGCATTGATTTCAGCATGTGTTGTTATAATGTTGCTGATAAACATGTTAAGCACCTTGCTGGAACTCAAAAGATTGATCTTTCGCACACATCAATAACAGATAAGGCGATCAAGGCGTTGGCTGGAGTTCATACAATCTGCTTGAAGGGTTGTAGTGTTATAACTGATAAGGGTATTAAAGCATTGGCTGGAGTTCATACAATCTGCTTAAAGGGTTGTAGTGGTATAACTGATAAGGGTATTAAGGCATTGGCTGGAGTTCATACAATTAACCTTTATAATACAAAAGTAACAGATGAAGGTGTTAAGGCATTGGCTGGTGTTCATAAAATCAATCTTGCTAGTACAAAAGTAACAGACAAAGGTGTTAAAGCATTAGCTGGGGTGCATACAATTGATCTGACCAATTTGGAGATTACGGATGAGGGTATTAAAGCGTTGGCTGGTGTACACACAATTGATCTTGGAAACACTACAGTATCAGATGAAGGTGTTAAAGCATTAGCTGGAGTTCACAGTATCGGCTTGTATTTATGCGTAAATGTTACAGATGATGGTATTAAGGCATTGGCTGGAGTTCATACAATCGACCTTCATTGTACAAAAGTTACAGATGACGGTGTTGAGGCATTGGCTGGCGTTCATACAATTGACCTTGCTCATACAAAAGTAACAGACAAAGGTATTAAGGCAATCTATGGTGTTCATACAATTAACCTTGAAGGCAAAATTAGCAAAAATAGAACACGAAGCGAGATTAAAGCATTATCTGGTGCTCATAATACTGTTTTTTGTTATTGTATAGATTTCGCATAACGTTGTAGAGCATTAGTTTTAGTTAGGTATAGAAGCGATTTCGTGGTGCTTTAGAATAGTGTTTGTAAAAACAACATCTAATAAATATCAAAACATGACAACATTGTTAGCCAGTACAATAAACTTACTCTTTTTGTTGTACAAAAAGAAGCATGATTCATCTTCGTGACTGTATTCTGTCAAGCGAATCAATATTTATCCACATCTCAACAGTAATATAGCTATACCATTATGGAGTAATTAACGTGAGCATAAAAGCAGAAGGTCACGTGCGTGCTACAAATCGCGAGCGGCCGTTGAAAAAGTACGCGTTACGTTAAAATAAAATAGCAATATTTCAGGTCAAATCCTGACACCTCAAGGCAAAGACAAGATATGGGCAAGGTCACGCAGCGGCAAACCCGTGACTTATGTGCAAGCCGTTTAACGGCCTCTGGAGAATAGTACAAGACTTAACTTGAACTGTACTTTACCCAATAATACAATACACCATCGTGAAGTAAACTCGTTTTATTTGTTTGTATCTTGACTTCTGGCATTTCAACCAAATAAGGTTTTACCAGCAACTTAGTTTGTAATCAAACGTGATTTTAGACGAACGAGCACAAGTATCTCCGGGAATATTATGAAGTATGTATGATGCCATACTCACAAGTCGGGTAAAAACGCAAAACTAGACTTACAGTGATTGGGACAGTTAGTGAGGACAGGAAAAGAAAAGTAGAAAACTGTTTTACAATTTATTTTATTTAATTTATATTTTACAAAGAACAAGCCCATACTACTGCGTCTACATGTATTGCAAATTCCATAGAATCTAACCGTAATACCTCTGTTTTATCATTACTAGTCCATGTCCAATTTATATAAGGCTTTTGGTTTATAAATTTTCTTGTCTCTAACCAAACTTCTCTCCATCTTTTCTGCTCTTCTTTTAATGGTTTAAAACGCCATGTCCTACCTTTCTTACGTGTATCAAGCATTTCAACCCACCTGAAATAAAAAAAATCCGTTAATCATAAACCGTCAACTAGTAAACAAGAAGCAGTCAAAGCACGAAGATAACTTCAAAACAAAAAAAAACGTGATAATTCTAAAAATGGGTAAAATCAGGTAATGAGTTTCTCCTTCAAAGTAGTTTTTTTGAGTCTACGAGCTATTACCTTGATAAAGATCTGTATGTGCTGTATGAATTAACCGCACGTTTTGCCTTTTCCGAAGTGAAAATATTAAGACCGAGCATGAAAGCCCCGTGATCGCTATAAATGGGTAAGAAGTTGTAATAAGAACACAAAAGATTTCGAACGAAAGAAAAAAGATCTGATCGTACTATCGTACATTACGATATACCCATTACCAAAAGGGCATGGTGTTACGCCAATACAAAGGCTTATAACCATACATAGAGCATATAAAACGGGGCGAGTGTTACGACCAAATACCTTCTGAAATTCTTGCCTGTAAGTTATTCGAAAGAGCTGAAAGGGGTCCTAAAATCAATGATTAGAGAAAGTCTCATGGTTTGGGTGTGAAGAGGTAGTTCTGTATCAACACATTTTTAAGTGAGCGATAACATAAACCAGCAAAAAAAACTCTTTGTAGAGTTTTTAATTACGTACAAAGTCTTTTCGTGTCACGTTATTAAGAGATAGTTTTGGAGGATTTATAACATCTTTAATTTCGTTAAAGCTTGGAAATATCATATCTTGTAGTTTTAGAACTGTGCAAAACTGCCCAACAGGGGCACTCATTTTTGTCTTTAGGGTGATGCGATGCGAGACGATTGAATTTTTTACACAAATAAAAAAAAGAGAACAAAAAAAAACAAAAAAAAATTCAAACATGTGCTTACGATCGAGCGTCTCTCGGTAGAGGGAGATGGGAAAGAAGTTCCTTTTGTAACGTGACGTCAACACTATATTCTCGAAAGATTTGGGCTCTTATTCAAACACCAAGACCCTAAAGAAACGATGTAAAAAGGTAAGCCTAAAATATCTTCGAAACTACAAAACTGCTACAATTTTAATCTTGAAAAGGGAAAAAGTGTCACTATTTTGTTGTTAGTTGGTATTTTCTTTTTTTGTGCTCGTTTAAACGCATGTACGAAAAAAATCACGTTTTAAACTTTTGGATATCGACATTAGCAAAAAAGTATGTCGACAACTTAATGATTAAACGAACCTTGAGAATCCCTTTTTGATACCAAAAAATTTTATGTTCACTACTGACTTTTCTTTAGAACCTCGCCTCACGCCTTATCAGAATCGCTCTGCGCGAATGAAGTAGTTTTTTAGTGTGACCAAGGTAATAAAAAAGACATTTAGATACAGAAATTTAGAGGTAGCTCTCCGTAGCTATTTCTCTAATGAACAATGTTTTCTGTTTTGATGACGCCAACTCTGAACTAGCGCACAAGTTAGTTTTAAATAATCTACTTGTCAGGCTTACTTCGTGTATATCACGTGCACCAAGGAATCTACTCATCACGTATAAATACCGGTAATACGTGCTATACGAACAAGTGGTTTAGGACGCATAAACAACTGAGGGTTTAGATTGAGCAAGCTTTGGGTGTAATTTCATGGGAGGTTAAGATTTTCGACTGAGCACGACTTTTCCTACCCTTATTTCATGCAAAACCCAATGTAGTACTGAGACGTTGGAACAAGTATGTGCACGCCACGGTATATCACCACAACCACGAACTATGTGATGACATGGGTTTGAGCCAGAAATCTCCGAAATTGTTCTGTAACCATATGGTAAACTGAGCATTAAGGGGCGCTCTATTTTATCAATCTTATATGATACCATTGGCAGCGGAACACTATGTGCTGAATAGAATGAGTTTGACACTTGCTATTCTGTTTACAGTAATTTGATATCGGAATAGCCACTGTGATCAGTGAACTTAAGCTCACCGGCTCAAAACATGTTATTTGTTGATGACATTGTTTGAGAAAGTACTTCTTAGCTTATGAGTAAAACCTTTGCTTGGTAGGACCCTAATTTATTTAGATGCTGATGGGCCTGAGGTGAAAAATAATTGTCTCATACCGATGGATAGGGAAAAGAGTGAAAATAGGGGAAAGTGTAGGTTATTTCTTAGTTGGCATAAATTTTTTTTATTTACAATTTTTTTTTGGTCTCTGAGAGGAAAGTTCATTAGAATGATGCCTTTGCAACATTTGTATATCCTAATCCACGACAAGAGAGTAGAATGGTATGTCCAGTATCACTCTTAATATCAAACTCAACACCAAAAAACTGTTTCAAGTGTCGCAAAAATTCTATCCTAAGGCAGGTGTGAGAAACAACATCCACATACTCGTTAAGTGAGGTTTGAAAAAAATATATTATAAGCTCAGTGGGATTTTATAATCATAAAGTCATTGGAAACCTGTGTTATTCGATCATCGTTTGTGAACAAAGTGTTCAAAAAAAGTTCAAAAAGAAATTAAAAATCTAAAAAAATCAAAGCTCCTTGATTGCTTACGTATACTCAGACAAGCGCCCCATGCGAATCTCTGAAACATCCTCTGAACCAAGGGCCATAAATAGGAGCATTAAACTCTGATTAAAACTATCAATACATCCTCCCTACAAAGAAAATGAGAAAAAACAGCAATTGTTGTTTCAAAAAAAGATAAACTCACGGCTAGTATATTTTGCAAAAGCTCATTTGCACAATCAGTAGCAATATCCTCAGGTGTCATTTGAGCACTCGCCATACGTTCTGATGAAATCAGACAACCGTTTTGACTCTCAGCAACCAATACAATACCTTAATCAACAAATCAGGAAACGGGTGCCGGTAAAAATGTACTGATTAAATAAATAACAATTTGTTCACCCATCATTAATACCGTTTTAAAAGCTAAACTATAAACAAACGATGTACTGTAATTACAAATACAGTAAAAAACAGGAATTTTCTACCTGTGTCTATCTAACAAAACAAAGATACTGTGGAGAAAAAAAATAAAGACCGTACCATAACCTGGTGAGTTACCAGCATCTTTACCAACATATCTATCATTATAAATGTATACATCTTGTATATACTTCAAAAGAAGACCTTTACAAACACGAGATAATCTGCTTACCTACTTGCAAAGTCAAGAACGATCGAACAACTGAATACGAAGATAGGAAAAATCAAAGCCATAATAAACTTAGCGAATTACTTACCAACTGTGGTGATACACGTGTTGCAAAAGCAATACCCCTTACACGCCTTATTTTTCCTTCTTCAATGAGAGATATTGGTTTGAGTTCCCTTTTTGTAAGCAGTCAGCACAAACATGATTTCAAAAAAAAAATTAAACTTGGCATTGCATTGAATCCACAACTACGTACCTAACAACCGGGCAACGGAATGAAACTTCACCACCACCATTTGGTGGCGCACCACGCTTTGTTACTGCAAATGCTAGACCTTCTTCAACGCCAAAAAAATGAAGATTTGGCAATGTGACAGTTCTGAAGAGGTCAACCTAAAAAAAAGAAAAAATTTGGTTAGTTGTTATGCGTCAAGTTTGATGAATCTCAAAATAAACGTTTAAATTGGTGACGCACTGATATGTCGAGATTATTTGGATGATTTGTAACGCCTGTTAGAGTAACGACTAGTGGTTCTTTACAAAAAGGAGCAACAGCTACTAGAGCTTCTAGATAGTAACCAAGGGCGCGTGAACTGAGAGTTAAATTGGTTTTATGTCCATAAATAAGAAAATATACGCGTACTTTGGACAATTATGCGATACTTCGCCACCAACAAGAATACCAGGACGAAAGAACATTTTTGTACCTTATTGAGAAAAATTAGTTGAGAAAACGCAAAAAACCAGCTACCTGTGTCATTAATTTCCACACGCACGCCATTCATTATTCTTTCAAGCAATTGTATCAAACTAGCCTCATAATCTTATTTATGCGTCAATAAGGCTTGAAAGCGCATCGACTTACCCTTGAGACCAGGTTGACGCTCATTCGCACGAATTTCTGAAATAAAAAGGCTTCTGCCTGACAAACATGACAGAATTAGCCTCTGACGTAACCACGCAGCGCCATGAAACTTTACAATCTTGTCATTACCATCAGGTGTCGCCATTTTCTTTTCGTTGTGTTGACTTAGCCGTGAATGGCTTAGCATCGCTTTTACGTGAATATCTGTACTACGGTTTAATTATTTCGCCTTTTGAACAAAATCATAACTTTAAATAAGCATAACCATGAAGCTTGAACTCGTATTGGTACTCGCCCTCTTTGCCCTACAGGTGCAAGGTCAAGTAAGTAGTGCTATGGCGCAAAACACTGCCACAGACCTTACTGAGTTTTGGAATACTGCCACAAGGTACTTTATTGCCTCATGAAGTCACTAACCCTCACATACAAGGTTGAACGCTGTAGCGGACAACCAGATACGTGTTGAAGTCGCCAGCGCCGCAATTCAATCATTTAATGCAGCTACAACCCAAATTGTATGTCATTTGCCGCCAACGCACCAAAACACTTTTGAACGTCATATTTGTTAATGATTAATCATAATTAATACCGCACAGCCACAAGACGCCTTCAATCCACCAGTGGGTACAACAGATGTTGACGAAAACAACTACGGAGCGTATCCTTACAGGTACAAACATAGCTGTGTTTCTCAAAAAATTTTGAAAAACGCTAAAACCGTACAGCGCAATCGGAAAAGTACACTACACGAACGGCGGTACGTCTACACACAGTTTAAAAACTAGGACATTTTAAAATAGCGGAACGCTAATTTCTCCTCAAAGGATCAAACTTTACCTGTTCTGGCGCTATTGTCGGCACTAACCTTGTAATGACTGCTGGCCACTGTGTCTCTGCAGGAGACGGAACCTGGTAAGAATTAGGCTTCTAAACAATCAAAAGTTTACATCGGTTTTTCTTTTTGGTTTTTTTTTGGACTTGTTAGTTATGTCAACTCACAACTATTATAAAGGCACCGCGATTGGATATTCTCACCACAATACTCTGAAGGTAGGTTATAGGTTTAAACCAATCGTGTTGATTGACTCCTTGTAAGGTGTTGGTGAAATATGGGAAGCTGAGCAATTTTTTACTTTTTCTGCTTGGTACGTACACCAAGACCTTAATTTCATCGCTTGTATGTCTAATTTGTGCTCTAGGTTGAACGATGCAAACTATGCTAAGGACGTAGCTTTCGTTCAAATCAGGGTAGACTCACTATTTTTTAAGTTTCGCGTGTTGACACGTTGTAGCCGATTGATGGTGTTTACATTGGTTCAAAATACACTCCTCTTAAAGTTGAGATAAATCCTAACGTATCTGATACTAGCCGTAAGTTATACCTATATTTATCTATCACTCACTTACACGTGCGTTCTAGGTCCTTTCTTTGCTTCTCTTGGGTAAACAAAATTCTAAAGTACGCGAATTCCTAATACTGTTAGATACTCTGGTAATACTCTTTCACAAACTTTCAACTTTACTGGTGCTCAACATGCTGCCAATTCCGCTATGGGATTAGCATCCAGCCAGGCTGAAGGTTCTGCGGGTACGAAAACGGTTAACTTTAAAAAGAAACTGACTTGTAATTTAAGGATCACCTTGGTTATATAAAGTATCAATTGGTAGTGAGTCTGCAGCACATAACTTCGTATCAGGTACGCAATATAAAGCCTATTCGGCATTTTTACTTTGAAGCATGTTCTCACCTTTATGGTTTAGGACTAACGAGCTACATTGCAACTGATCAATCCGGAACAAGGTGCCATTTTTCTTGTTCTTTCTGTTGTACTCAAACTATTTACTAGTTTCGGTTATGTGTTCTCTCCTTTACTTGATGACAGCGTACAAGGCATGCTCGTTGAAGCGTTAGGAGGTAACCTTTTTTTATTAGTAAGATTCGTTGTTTGCCTTACTTTTCTTTAGACTTTTTTATTACTCCACCTGCCGATGAACCTTTCGTTGAATCAAAAGTATTTCTTATTATTATTATACTTGTTGGTGGCGTAATTCTAGCTTCTTTGGTGTGTGCTGTCCTAGTATGCATTTGTAAACCAAAAGAAGACGTACTAAGAGAATGGTGATTTAAGAAAAAAATTCCAAAATAGGTGTTAATAAAACAAATAATAGACTTAAATTATTGTGCCGTAGAGCAAGTGCTCCAAATGTTGTTGGTGTCTCGCCCTAAAAACATATGAGCTATTTATTTTACTTGAGACTGAACAACCAGGTGCCAAATGGTCATGTGGGCGTCCAATTTGACAAATCCTTTTCTGAATAATTGACTTTGCTTGACAACAAGTACTCTTTCCATTTGTCTTTGTTGAACAAATTAACCGTTACTAACACGTAATTGAACTGTAAGGTACCAAATTGGGTTCAAACAATAGCTACAATGCGCAGAACAACAATGTCATCAGCGAGGCGCGTTCCTATCAATAAGAAAAAACAGCCTAGATCAACGTCTATTCCAATGAGAAGTGGTACCTACATATCTCCCGCGAAAATTTTAAATATTTGTAAAGGCAGACAAATAAAAAAACCACAAGTAAGAAAACAACCTACTACCACAAGAGGTATCCCTACCTACGCCAGAGAAATGCAGTCAGAGATTTCTGATTTAAAAAATCAAGTAAACACTCTCGTCGAGGTAAAACCCGCTAAAACAAGTGCATATTTAATTATCTCACACGCGTCAGTTGCTAGGTAAAGCGGTTGAACGTATAGAATCTCTAGAAAAGAACAAATACTCAAAGCCAGTACAAGCTACGCGCGTAGAGGAACCAAAACAAGTACCAAAACCAAAACCAACGCAGCCAGTAGCAAAACAAACAAAACAACCAACGGCAACAAAACCGACAAAAACGGTCGTTACAAAACGACTTATCAAGCCTTTTAAACCAACAACAACCGCATTATTAAACAAGAAACCAATCCCACAACCAACAACAATAAAACCAGTAGAATCGTCGCTACCTAAACCGAAACCACAAGCAACACCTCATAGTCGCCCAAGAAAGAGTACAATATCACCTAGGACACCTGAGCTAGGTAAGAATAAAAATAAAAGGAAAAACTTTGCAAATAGATTCACCTTAAAACTAACTTTATTAAAGCTGACTTCGGTATCACTGCCCAGACGCTAGAACGTATTGGCAGCTTTAATATATCACCAAGTAAAATGATGCAAGTGCCAAAGCCAGCAATGCGTACAGATAACCAACAACAAATTGAAAACAAACCTGCAACTATACAACGTAATGAAACAGTACCCGTTGCACGTCAACCAGCACATACTCGTTCCCCTATTAAAATGCATACTGCCGCTGTAATTCCTCAACAACACCAAGCACCAGCCCATGCTGTACAGCAACAACCAAGACAACAATCAAGGCAGCAACCTAGACAACAACAAAGGCAACAACCTGCTCCAGTACGTCCTCTCTACTCAATCTTTTTGTCTAGTCGTTGCCATTGTTATTAACTTTTTGTTTCTGTTTAGCAACCTCCACAACCTTCATATAACTATTATGAAAACGCTAGACCTCTCGAAGATATAACCATCCCAAACATTAATACAGCACTAAAACTGGAATTAGAAGAAGCCTCAGAAAATGATGCATTCACGCCTGTTTCTACGCCTAAAAGCAACTCTCATCCTGGACCACATATCCAACAAACTGAACCAGAACGATTGCCTCTCAGAGAACGGTCTATTAACCTCCCAGCGACGAAAATATCGTTACCAGTACCAAGCATGAGAAAAGAAGAACCAATGCAAGACAAGTCATCTTCTTTTATCCAACCAGTCGATTTGGAAGAATACAACTCGACAATGGCGTCTTGGCGCACTTCTGTATCCTTTGAGGTAATTAAACTTGGTGTTAAGACATCCCACCATAAAAACCACCACTCCAACATGCTTAACCCTCTATAGGAATTGAACTCTCTGGTGGAGCGTATAAATGATTTTATGATCAAAAAAGATTACAATTATATCACTGAAGACGATATGATTGATGAAATAGATGCAGGCACGTGATATTTTTAAATGTATTAGTGTCATCACGTGTTTGATAGTTTTTTTAACGGTTGTTTTTTTGCTCACATCCTTTTTTCCTTAGGCTCTGTTACAAAGGCTGTACTTCTTATATTAGTTAAATTGAAGCGTTGTAAACGTGCTAAACATCAAGGCATGACAATCTTTGAGTTCTTTTAACACGAGAAGGACTTTTATTGAAGAGAATCTTGCAGATTTTTTTATTGCGCTTCTTTTTCATTCACACAAAAAACACAACAAATGGCAACACGATCTACAGGCAGCTCAAAACCTGCTCGTAGCAAAAGCAAGAAGCGCAAGTCAAAGCATCCTTCAAATGGTATTTTTTGCCCTCCTTTTGTAAATAATTGTACAAAAACTACTAAAAAAACACTATACACGCTTTAAATTATAATATCGGAGGTTTACAGACGAACTGTCATTAATGCCCGAATTTGATTTTTCTAAATCCTAATTTCTAAGTCCCAAGCGTTCTTTTTTACTTTGTAATATTGCCATTAGAGTGGCATAGCTTATAGAACAGCTAGAGCAACAGATTTGCCTCCCGCGAGCATGTCTGACTCGATGAACACAGTAACGCAGCAATTGCCTCAAGCACTTGCTGAATTGCGTAAAACTCACCAAACGATGACTCAAATTGCAACACATTGCAGAGATGGTCGTAAAAAGGACGACTATGACGCGATCTACAAAAAGACGCAGGATTATACTAAAGATACCCTCATGAATGTGGCATACCACGTTCACACTGTGGGAACTCATTTGAACAATTTCTTGCAACTACAAGCAAGAGAACTAGAAAAATTAGAATTGGAGATGCAAACGTTTTCAGACGTACGTAAACAGTGTTATGTAGTGTTTACTGCAATTATTACAAATAACAGTGTTTTTTAACGATTTTTTTTGTAGCACCTTCGCGCTTTGCATGACTACTCTGGCGCAAAGGGATTTGAGCAAGTAGAGTACGTAAGAGGTTATGTTGAGGGTAGGAAGGTCATCCAACTCGACGATCAACAAATGCCTGAGTCTTCTAAGCCAGGACAACCATTTATACGCCAACGCGTTTCATTACAGGCAAGATAACGTTGATCTTTTTTTTTGTTATTGTTAGCGCCGCTGCAGTGTACCTAGCGTTGTCGTAGGCGCGTGGGAACAATATATCATTTTTACAACTCATTTATACGTCAAAACTACAAGTATTCACACTGACCTAGAATCTTGATACAATGAACTTGCATTACGCTTGGGACCCTGCTAAAGTAGCTCTTGCACCAATTCCATCAGGAACAAAGATACCAAGTAAGAGAGAACGTCGTAAGACTCATAAATCCAGCACTGGAAGCAGAGTACGATCATTTTTATTACTCGTATTTTATAGCATATAAAAAAAATTAACTTATGCATTTAGACGCCAAGGAGAAAGTCAATATCTCAAAGCCAACGTACGTTGGGCTGCATAATACCATTTATTAAACATTTTACTTATACATATTTTTTAATAGCGCCTCCTCCAACAAGTTCAGCACCTGCTCCGCCACCAATTGCCACAAATAATCTACCACCTCCACCTGATGTGGATGTTTTACCACCGCCTCCAATGGAAGTAGCACCTCCACCTCCTATGGGTATGGCGCCTCCACCTCCTCCTGTTGGTGGAGACCTACCACCTCCTCCAGATAGTGATGCACCGCCTCCGCCTCCACCTGTTGGTAGTGCACCTCCACCTCCACCTCCGTTGTAAATTAAGTTACTATTGTTATTGGGATACAGAGATACAAGTCCTGTTTAAAAAAACCCACTTTGGCTACATAGGAGTGAGAATAAATCATTTAGCTCCAATTTATGACATGTTTCACTTGTAGTGAAATTACCTTGGGTTGACAAGGGTATTAGAAAAAACCTTGACACACGTGAAAGAAGAATGCGAAGCGAGCCAAATTGGGGAATTTAAGTGAAAACACTCACTGAACGAGCGGTTATTTTTTGAAGTATTTTGTTACTGTACGCAATGGAACCAAATACCTTCACTCCTTTCTGTAAAGTACCGAAAACAACATCGAACTGGCTTACAACTCCACCAAAAGCTGCAAAGTGGATAGGTGAGTGCGTCACAGTCTGTAGTTGCTAAATAGAGCGTAGTAACCGAGAAAATTCATGGTGCTAATTTCTGCTTTATATCGGACGGTTCTATCATCACTTGCGCTAAAAGGACTGGATTGCTTGAACCTGGCGATAATTTCTTTGGCTATAAGGTATTTCCTTTACTTGATGACGCGTTAACATTCGCAGAGCGTTTTAAAGTCCCTTGAGACTAAAATAGGAGAATTACACGTTGTTGTGGCTAAAAAATACAACGCAACTCGTTTATTCGTTTACGGTACAGTGAAAACGCTTTAAAACGACTGATTATAGCGTAGGAGAGTTGTTTGGTGGAGAATACCCTCATCCAAATGTGACACCTGACACTTCTGTGGAGGCCGTTCAAACTGGCATTTATTACTCTCCTAACATCGAATTTTGTGCTTTTGATATTGCAATTGAAGGCTCTGATGGTATTCACAAGTACCTTGATTTTGAGGTTTCTCTTGCTCTTTTTAAACAAGTTGGTATTCTCTACTCTGTACCACTATTCACTGGAACATATGAAGCAACTCTTAACTACAATATCAAATTCGAGTCTACAATTCCGAAACTATTGGATTTACCGCCTCTACCTTCGGGTAATTTGGCAGAAGGTGTTGTTATAAAACCAGCAAAGGAGGTTATAGTAAAAACAAAACGTGGCACAACAAGGGCAATAGTAAAAAGGAAAATTGATGAGTTTTCTGAAAAAAAATATAGTCAAGCTAAAAAGCCTTCATCGTCAATTGATGGACATGTCAAAATGTCTTGTTGTGATTTACTAAAATTAGAAATATCATATTATATTACAGATGCGAGAGTACAGACTGCTATTTCAAAACTAGGTAAGTGTATTTATGATCAGGCTAGGAAGTAACAAAAGTTTTGATTTTTTTTTCTTCAAGGTAGGATTAAACGTGGAGATAGATCAAAGGTTAGGCAAGTTCTATTTCCTTATTATGTTGGTGATGTATTGGATTCATTAAGAGAAGATAATGAGGGTGAGTGGGATAATCTAACATTAAAGGATAAGAGTGACTTAAAGGAAGAAACAGAAAAGCTTACAAAAGAGTTTTTAACTTCACATTTCAATAACTTATGGTCTCGAAAGTAGTAGCATACCAAAAAGCCATCTGTAATACATAGAGTGCCAATATTTATATGAAAGTATCTATCTTCTCAATGTTAGTATGTTAAGTCTCCACAAAACAGTGTCAACCTTGTTTCAGCTAACGGCTGAAAACTCGATAAATTTGACCGCTAAGTTCGTTTACCCATCAAACTTCGTTCTTGCCTATTGGTTCTGCGCTTATAATGTTTCTCCACCAAAATACCCGCTTTTGTAGAATGTTCTGGAAGGTATCTTCTAGAAACATCTGTGCTCCACCATAATTTCATTACACTACAAGCGCTACAACTATGCCTATAATAAAGAGACCATCTAAAGAAAGAGGACACGCAAACCACGGTTGGTTAGATGTACGTTATTACTCTACTTGTACTAGATAGCTAATAAGCCCTTCAGACATACCACACGTTTGCGTTTGCGAGTTATTGGGACAACAAACACGACGGATTTCGCTCCTTACGCGTTTTAAACGAAGACAGAGTGGATCCAAGCAACGGATTCCCTACTCACCCTCATAGAAATTATGAGATATTTTCTTACGTTGTGGACGGCGCTCTACGCCATGAAGATAGTGTAGGAAGCTCTGAGGTAATTTCTAGAGGTATGTTCAGAAAGTTTTTCTCCGCGTGAGAGAAAATATACTTACGCTGGCCTCTTAGGAATGGTTCAGTTCACTAGTGCTGGGAGAGGAGTCACTCACTCTGAATTTAATGCCAGTGACGAAGATAAAGTTCATTTCATTCAAATTTGGGTGAAGCCAAGCAAACTCAATACCAAGCCATCATACAGTACAAAGGTGGCGTAATAATGCGCACAATGACATATTGACACTTTGTGTAGAGATTTCCTGATTCTGCAAAGCAAGACAAGTTGTGCTTACTAGTTTCTCACGATGGCGCCAATAAGTCTATAAAGGTGAAGCAAGATATGAAGACATTCGCTTGCATACTAAGCGAGGGCAAAACTGTCTCTCATACGCTTGAAAAGGTGCGACAATCTTTTCTTATTTATTACTGTTTTTGAGGCATGTTTTTTTTTTGCTTACACTATGTCTTAGGGACGCCACGCATACATTCACGTTATTGATAGAGGTGAAAGCACCCTGATAATTAATGACGTTGAGTTAAAAAACGGTGATGGTGCTTACATTTCGGATGAAACGGCGTTCAGTATGAAATGCAAAAGCAAGGTTCCAGCAGAGTTCTTACTTTTTGATTTGGCGTAAAAACACGTCACCAACAAACCACTTGTACATTACACAATTAAATAAAAATTATTATGTCTTTACATGGTGTCTAAGGGTCCTTAATATTACTCAGGTAATTGATGACATTTACTGGACGTGTCAGCATTGAATTTGCGTGAAAGTTGCAAGTAGAATTTTCGATTATTTTCTATACTTTCTGCAACGTGGGCTGTAGTGCGGTGAAGCGATAATGCAATTTGTTAAGCGTTGTTTGACAGGGAGATTGCGGCAAAGGACGCGCCTGTACTTGGCAGCTGTAGCAATTCTGTTTTTATTGTTTGTAATGTTCACTACGCCCATCAGTAAGGCGCATGAAAAGTCTGAGACGATACTCCCATTAAAAGGCTGCCCAAACACTAAGTTCTCCATGGAAGACATTAAGAAGCACCAATGCGAAGTAAACGCAGAAGAATATGATTTGTGGCTTACTATTGATAATAAAGTGTATGATGTAACAAAATGGAGTACGTGAACCATAACTGCGCGTTATATAGCGTCCAGCTTGATTTTAGGCTCATTTCATTTTATACTGACACCATTCACAGTACCACAACACCCTGGCGCTGAAATGATATGTATGGGTGGAGGTAAAGATGCTTCTGACGAGTTTAATTCACGACACTCCGAATACGCACGATCCTTGCTTATTAACTACTGTATTGGGCATTTAAAAAGTGACAGTGAAATAGGCATTAACTAGGCCTGTATTTATATAGCTTGTGGCTTTAATTGAGTATCTCTTGTACAATAATAACAATTTTTATTTCCGAAACAAACCAGGGTATTATTTTCCGTCAGGGAAAATGTCAACCGTTTGTCAATAACGTTACGTAGAACAACGTAAAACGGAAGTTACGCCATGTGCAATGTCTAGCGACCCGCCAGAACCTACCTCGTATGCTGGAAGACGAAAGTACGATTTTTAGCGTTTGGCATACATGTTATGTAAAGTAACACCTCCAATATACGTTTAAGCGCTTATAAGAGACTAGAGCAAGGCTAGCGCGTCAAGCACAAGCGAGAACACCATGGAACTCTACAAGAGCTGATGTAGCGCACTTTGAAGGTGTTTTCTTACGTTAATTAGGCAAAATCTTCAATTCAAACCACCCCAAAAAAAGAACTTGATCCATCGTCAAATAAACTAGGTACTACCATAGCAGAAAGACGTCGTCTACGGGAACAAAGACGACTTGAAGCAGAAAAACGTAATCAAGAATGGGAGGAAAAACGTGCTGTACGCTATAAGCGCTTTTGGCGCGCGTTGGAGAGCCTAAAAAAGCACTGTGTAAAAAAATAGTAACATTTAAAATAGGAACGTATTGCTGCGCGTAAGCGTGAGAGGGAGGAGCGTAGAAAGGAGCTAGAAGCTCAACTGGAAAAAGAAAAAGAGGAGAGGAGATTAAAGCGCGAAGAAAGACGCCGAAAACTTGCTTTGGAGCAACAAAAACTAGACAAAGAAATGGCTGAGAGAAGAAGTAGGCGTCTTAGAAGACGTGAACAGCGTAGATCCGTGCTTGGTTCACGTACTCATGTTCAAGAGCTTGAATTTAGCTCTGTTGATGATCTCCCTTCAAGCCTTTCAAGCCTTGACGGTTCAATGTCAAACAGAGAGATGTCTTTACAGCAAGATTTAGATACTATAGAGAGATCACAGCCAAAGAGTAGCTCTGCTAGAGAGAGTAGCTTAGTCATAAGAAGGAAAAGACGTGACGTACGAATTTTTGAATCTATCTCTTTAGCTTTTACTTCTACGCGAAATAATTCGTTTACGCGCAGTAATCTAAGTAACTATGCGCGTAGCTGTAGAAAAAACCCTTAGCTTCTTCAACTGACATATTTTGTTAGCCCGATTTTGAGTATTTTCGGGCAATGGATAGACCTTTGGCATACGTTAAAACACCATGTCGTGTTAGACTATCAACAGAGAATTGCTATAGAGGTTCTAGACCGAATATAAGAGTATTGAAGGCGCATATGAAGGTAGAAGGAAAATTATCAAAGAAACTGGCTTTAAAACTCCTTGAGTATGTTTAAACGGCTTGAATTCAAGAATTCTTGATTTATAATGTGTTGTAGAGATGCTCGTGGTGTATTTACTACTGAAAAGAACTGTATATCGGTTTCTGCTCCTGTAAACATTGTTGGGGATGTACATGGTCAGTTTTATGATTTACTGGCACTTATGGATAACGGTGGGCCGCCACGTTCTACGAACTATTTGTTCCTTGGTAAGGACACTCTTAGAGATTGACAGATACGTTTGACACTCTCTTTAGGTGACTATGTCGATCGTGGTGCTTTTGGAACAGAAGTATTGTTCTATTTGCTTGCAAATAAAATAAACTTTCCAAATAAGTTTTTAATGATTCGTGGTAATCACGAATCAAGGGCTATGACAGGTTGGACTACTTTTTTTTTTTTTTTGATTTTAAACCTTTTTCTTGCTGTTTGATTTCTCCTGTATTTTGAACGATAATGGGGTATCTGTCTGTTGTTTGTGTTCTAATTGGTTTTCTAGAATGGCATAATTTTCAAGCGGAATGTATGGTAAAGTATGACCAAGGTATTTATAAATCAAGCAATTATACTATCAAGTGTTTTGTTTTTCTTTTCTGATTAATTTTTTGATTTTAGAGGTTTATGATGCTGCTCTTGAGACTTTTAATGCTATGCCAATAGCAGCTGTTGTTGAGACAATAGGTGTTGGTATGTAACTGTAAAATTACTACAACGGCCGTTGTAGGATTAATTATTTTTTTTGTTCTTTAGGTAATTTCTTTTGTTGTCATGGTGGATTATCTCCACAATTTAAGACTCTGAGAGATGTCAATGCTATTGATAGATTCAAAGAACCTCCTTCAAAAGGTAATTATTAATAATGATTATTTTATTGGTTTAACAAATATGTGTAGGTCCTCTATGCGATATTTTGTGGTCTGATCCACTTGATGATCGTAATGGTTATAATCAAAAATTTACAAGAAATTTTGATCGTGATTGTAGTTACTTTTATGGATTTGAAGCTATGCTTCAGTTCCTAGATAAGAATAATTTTACTTCTATTATTAGAGCACATCAGGTTAAAGAGGTATGTACATACAACCATATTGTTTTTTTTCTTTTTCTTCTCGTATTTTAATTAGTTTCAACATTTATCTTATTTCCTTCAGCAAGGATATGAAGAGTATAGGCATCCAGAACAACCAAGTTCTCGTACTTATCCTCTGTGTATTACAGTATTTAGTGCGCCTAATTATTGTGATACTTTTGAGAATGCAGGAGCGTTTCTGCGTCTTGATAATAGAGGTTAGTTTTTTTTTTATTGTTTGGATCAAAAAACGGCGTGCAAATGCACGTTGTCTTTGCTTTTTTGTTCAAATATTTCGCTGGTAATTTATTTGATTGCGTTGTATTCATTCATTTGCTAGGATTTACAAGACAGCAGTTTACATGGACAGAGCACCCATACTGTCTTCCTAACTTTCAAAACGCTTTCTCATTTTCTATGCCATACTTAGCAGAGACAATGTTACGTTTAGTTAACGCTGTCGTTGCACAGGATGACGATGAAGAAGAAGAGGATAAAAGTGATGCTAAAGATAGTGAAGAAAGTAAGGAAGAGGATAAAAAGCTTAAGGAGAGGCTGAAATTCATGATTGATGGATTCGCAAAAGAACGCGAAGAAAATGAAAAAATGATACAACCATTGGAAGATAAACTAAAGGATTTACTCGATCCAGAGTCACGTGTCAGAAGTATGTTTTTTTTCATCAAATGTTGCACTACTGTTGTTTTAAATCAAGCTAACGCACTTTTCTCTAGAGCTTCGTAGGGCTGTCAGTGATGTGTCAATTCAATTTAATAGAAAAAAGACAAGGTTCTCCTGGGCTATGGAGATAAGCAGTGGGAATGATAAATGGCATAAAGCTTCTAGAGCGCGTACTTTCACGCGTTCAAAGTCTTATCACCCAGGTCTATCAGTTGGCCCTGCTAAGGTGTTCAAGAAATGAATGAGACTAAAACGATTGTAAAAAAAACCCCCAGAATTAAATTACTTATTTGATTTGAGGTGTTAAGTTTTGTTTTAGTCAAACTGCTTTGTTTGGCATTGTAATTACGTACATGGTTATGTGTATTTCCAATAATGAAGGTTTTGGTTAACGGGCGCTTACTTGTTAGCCGTTATAGCTCAATTGGCGCTCATAGGCGTAAACGTGCGGGTTACCGCATTATAACACAACGCATAACTAGATTTTACTCCAATCAACGCATTCTGTAAGTTATCATCTCCAATATGTTATTAATAGTGTTAGAAACGCTCAAAGGTCCCAGGTGAACGTACTAAGCGAAAAATTGCGTGTCACACACCTTGATGGGTTTTATAAGCATTGTATGCACGATCTTCGACTAGCAGGTAATCCGTTATTCGTACAACAAGGGTACAGGCACTTTTACGTTTGCTCAAAGCTAAAATTGAACAGCGTTTACAACACACTTTATAACTGTCTAGTCACGTTATTTCCAGCTCATAAATGGCTCGCATGGAATTTCAAGTACAGAAAACGGCTTTGTCATGCATGAAAGGATCTAACTTTTTTGTAAAAAAAAAAGGACTATGCACGCTGGTGGTTGGGACGATATTGAAATGCAACGTAATTTTCTTGATTATATTGGGATGTACCTTGATATTCAAGATATGAGTGATTGGTATCATTGTAATCATGAAGACATAATAGCTTTAGGAGGAGAGCATCTTTTAAAGAAAAGGTAAACTGATTTTTTGTTTGATTTTTCTTGTAATTTAGGCCGGTTTGCAATGGTTATTTATTACCCTTAGCTACGATGGATCATTTACAAAGATGCTTGAAAGAGTATATCCTGATTTTAAATGGTTAACTACAAAGTTCACGTGCGTCATAAACACGAAAAAAATAAGAAAAGTATTTTTTATTATTGGCTTGTAACTTTTTGGATAGACATGCACCAAGGAGGTATTGGCATGATATTAATAACCAAAGGGCTCAATTCAATAATATTGCAAAAAAATTAAATATAAAGCACTTAGATGACTGGTATAATGTACATAGAAGTAAAATTGGATACAAGTTAGACTATGTGATAAGGTAACAATCCCAACTTGGAAATAGAAAAACTTTAACATTCTTTCTTCGTAGGAGATCTTCTAATCTCTATGAGTCTCTTTCTGGGTTATATCCAGAACATAATTGGGATCCTCTATCGTTTAGGTATGTACACATACTCTAGAAATATTTGTCTGACAATTCGTAGGTATGTAAGCGGAGTCAGCTGGCGAGATCGCAAAAGTGTAATATCATACTTAAAAAGTGAGTTGTATTTTTTTTTATCAGTTTGTTTATCAACATTTTTTTATAGAGCTGGCCGCAAGTCATGATATTTCCAACCCAGTTGAATGGTATAGGCTTAAATTAAGTATGCATAAACGTGGTTTATGGGCACTTAAAGTGATGTATCCAAACCACAATTGGCAGTTTTCACACTTCAAAGCAAAAGGAAAGAAGTTCAAACAAATGTACAGCACAACTTAAAAAAGGTTTTTTCTTACAATTTTCTAGGCTTCTTTTAAGGCGTGTATGTGCTATATTTCCAAATGATATTGTTCAAGAAGAGCACGTACTTGGTCAACCACTTGCCAACCCAGAAATCTCGACAAGTGTCGCAACACTTGATATTTATGTTCCGAGGCTTAGACTAGCTTTTGAATACCAAGGTTTTTTTAACTTTCTTATTCGTGAAAGTATAACTCACGCTTTTATCATCTAGGAGAGCAACATTACAGAGATATAAGATATTTTGGATCTGTTCAGGAACAGGAGCAAAGAGATAGAATAAAAGCTTCACTCTGTGCTTCCAACGGTTAGTTTTCTTTTTTTTTTTTTGAGGAATCGTTTTTTGGCTTATGTTTTTTTGAGGTATTATCCTTATTGCTGTACCTTATTGGTGGGATGGAAAAAAGTCTTCATTACGTGCTACAATACAAATACATGCACCTCATATACGATTTCAAAAGAACGAGGAAATAGGAGTACCAGTGCGTGGTTTACGGCCAAAGAATAAGCGATATTTTGTTGGTTTGCAAAGCATGGAAAGTCAAGCACTGTCATAGATAAGAAAGTGTCAAGATAAATTGTAAATAACTCAAAGAACTACCAATATGTATTATAAGCCCTATCACTGATTCTAGTCCAGTAGTCCAAACCAAGAAAAAGTCATGACCAGTTTGAATAAAATTGACGTAATTTTTTTTTTATGTTTTCTTCGGATTCTGTTGCTCTAGATGGATCAATCGATCTCAGAACTCGCTGTTGATATTCTAAAGACAACTGATGCTGCTGAAAAGGCATTAAATATTTATTTCGTTTCATCTACAAGCTTATTAACGCTAATAGGCTTCAAAAACGCTTGAAGTAGCTAAAAAATGGCAAGAAGGAGTTATTACCAAACTAGGGGAATGTATGCCTCCAGATCTTCCAGGACGTACGCGCAATGAGCTCTTTAACCATTATAACGCATAACCTAACAGTGGAATTAGGTCCAAGTTACGTTAAAATTCTGACACCTGGTACGCGACTGTAAAGCCCCAAAAATGACGTAATACGCAGGAGAAATGCCAAAACGAGGCAAAGGAGGAACATTGGTACGTTTTAAAGACATTGTAGTGTCACAATTCTCAAACGCGCCTAAAACACTCAAGGAAAATAGAGCAGCAATGCTACACGCTCTAGTACACATTGGTAATGTTTTCTGGTATTTGGACTGAACAATAGCTGACTTTTTTGTTCGTTCAGAGTCTATTGCTGTAGACCTGGCCTGGGACATTATAGCAAGGTTCGGTTCTTCAAATAATATGCCTAAAGAATTCTATGATGATTTCGTTAAAGTTGCACAAGATGAAGCACGTGTACGTCGGTTGAAAACACGTTTTCGACAACAATTTTTTGTGCTCTTTTTTTTTTGATGTCTTTTGGCTATGAGAGCGCTTGACGCGCCTTTTCTTGTTCCCGAAGACGCGTAACGGTAGCTTGCATACTAGATTGGTTATTTTTCTCATAAGTCAACTTATTTTTGTTGATAGCACCACACAATGCTTCATTCTAGATTAAAGGAACTGGGATATAAGTACGGCGATTTACCTGGACATGATGGATTATGGGAAAGCGCATTAAAGACATCAAAGAGTTTATTAGCAAGACTTGCTATAGAACATATGGTACACGAAGCAAGTAAGTTCACAAAGGAGAAAGGAACAAAAACATCCAGCTGATATAAATTTTTTTCAAAGGAGGTTTGGATGTAACACCAAAGACCATAGAAAGGTACTACGTCCTCATATTTTTGTCTTGACACCCTTGCATTACACTACTTTATTGTTAATAGCACAAAAGGCAAAAACTACAGGCAGCACTCTAAGTTTTGAGATTTTTTTTGCCTTTTTTGGATATCTTTGTTTTTTCATTCTCTCTTGTAGGTTTAAATCAGCGGGTGATAAAAAGAGCGCTCTATTACTTGTTGATATATTAGAGGTATTATACATTTTAGCAAAAGGTAGATGTTAACGTTTTACCGTGAATAGGAAGAAATCACACATGTTACAGTTGGTCAGAAATGGTTTAGTTACCAATGTAAACTAAATAACGAGGATCCTGTATCTACTTTTATAGATATAGTACCTAAATACTTTCGTGGTGTTTTAAAACCACCCTTTAACAAACAAGCCCGTTTACAAGCCGGTATGACAGAAGAGTGGTACTTGCCTTTAACAATAAAACCAAAAAAAAGTAGTAAATAAAACCTAAGTTTTGATAGCAACGTGAGAACCAACACAGCGATCGCTTTGTTTATGCGATGGGACCTTATTGAAGAATAGGGTTTTGAGTTATTGGTTTTCAAAGTATTTGTTGAAGGTCTTTTTACATTTGTTGATTTTTTGCACCTACAGCGCCTCTTCTCTATTTAGCGATGTTGTGGTATGTAGTTCGAGTTTTCTTCGTTCGTACGTCCGCACTTGTTTTGCAAAATAATCACGTGCAACTTAAATGTTAGGCACTTTTCGACGTTAGGCTTGCCAAGGCTGTTCCTATTGTAGGTTACAGTGCTATTCAGAATATTAATGCTACATTTTTACTAGTGGTTTTAAAAGTCTTGAGCCAAAAACTAATCCAGAGGTAACGGCATGTCTTTTTTTTTTTTCATTTTTTTGTACATTAGTTACAGCCGTTGTCCTCCTCATCCAAAACAAGGACGTAATTACATTATTTACATTATATCCCATAAGATCCAGGTCCATTAAATAAAAAGAAATCGTCATCAAGGCGTTGGTTTTCTCCAGTTTTCGCTACAAATCGCGTACAAGAATTACATAAGGTACTTTAGAGACAGGAAAAAAAAGTTGTCTGTTATCGCTATTATTCTCTATTGAAAACACTAGTTGTAGCTTATCACCTTTATGTATAAGCGTATCATGTATAGGCGCTTCTATTTCTAATGTATATAGGTGCATAGGATCATCTAGTTCTATGATTATTGATTCATCTATTATTGAAGATAAAGAGCTATCAGGAGAAGTAATCTTACAGACATCAATGACCATTTTCATAGACTCCTCTGATGCTGCAACGCATACATATATTGTTATTGATGTATGCAGTTCACCTACTGTTTCAAATAATGGAGTTTCAACTCTAAATACTTGAGCAACATAGCAGTCTAATGCAATATCTTCTTCATCTGTATCAGACGAAGATAGTTTTTTTTTGATACTTTTTATATTACTGCTACTACCGTCCTTGTTGTTTTTTGGTTCCATAAACTTTTTCTGTTTCTTGTAATATATCTTTATACGAGATGCAGCGCATAAGATTGTATCGAAAAAAAAATGTTGTGTGACGCAAAATTGTTGCGCGGATTTTTGTGTCACACAATCAAGATATCAAAACAACGCTTAAACGCTCTATACACGATCAAAAGATAGTTTTAAAGCATATATAAGCATTTTAAACGACTTCTCGTCCTTTCAGAGTACAATCTTTCAGAAAACGCGAAAATCGGTTTTCAACGCCGAAGTACAGATGTACGCTTTATTTTTGATTCTTTTCCGAGAACGCTTTTCAGAACAGCCGAAAATTTTTCAGTCTGGTTACGTTAATCAGAAATTTCCCAGTTTTCTTTGAAAACTTTTTTGGATTCGGTTTTCTGACTTTTCAATTGAAATCTTTATTATTCTGTCTCTTGTAAAGTTGTTACTATTGGTTTTCATTATGAGTTCAGTAATTTCTGTCAACCACAGGTTTTTTTGAACGTCAGATTTTCGTCATCAAATTTGTTTTTTTGTTGAATCTTGTTCAAGAAATTTAAGGCTTCAGCGAGCTCATAAACGCTGATTTACCATGCCCTTGTACTGAATCATGTTTCTCGTACTACAGGCGATGTTATTCTGATACTCTTCTTTCTTTTCGACCTTGGAAAAATCATTGCACTAGGAAGCAGTCGCTTCTCTTGCATAGTCAGCGCTGACTCATCATTCTTTGTACGGTTGATTCTAAATGTTGTTTACGTTGTTACTTTATAATCGAAAGGAGACATTGTGTTGAAGCCACCTATACATAGAATTTAGCGTAATGGCTTGCTAATAATTGGTTTCGGTATTGAAAAAAAAAACTCTGACAAAACAATACCTTGCTGTGAGATACAAGACCCAAGAGGCTCCACATGAGGCGGTGAGCGTAAAGGTATTGAAGGTACATAATGCTTGATAGTCGCTATTATACTTTCCACGTCACCTCTCCACCAGTACGGTATCAGAACTAGCTCGACACCTTTTTTAAAAATCATATTAGTGATTTTGTTGGTCTATTTTTTCTTTTCGAACGGACCTGACTCCTTGCATTGTATAATCTTTTCATTATCTCTAGCATGCTGTACATTAACAGGAAATCTTCCAAACAGATTATCATGATAATGTTGTTCACCTATTTAAGCAACGGTGTCAATAAGCAAAAGGTAAAAAAAAGGTGTCTTACCTTCATATTCAATAGCGATATTAAAATCTGGAAGATAAATATCAACTGTCATCCAAATATCAGTAGATCCTTTCAATCCAATAAAATGTTCTTCTACTATATGTGCAGAGGGGAATATATCCTTAATACAATGAACCAATCGCCTAGAAGAACGTTTAAGTACTGAGAAAGCGCAATATGTGCTAAGAAAAAAAGGGTCCCAAAATCTGAGAGAGCACGCACAGTTGCTTTGTTCGTTTCCCCATCCATGGAAATTTCAACCAATGCCACTCATAGTTATTTGATAAAAGGTTAAGAGCTTGAGGGTAGTGCTTTAAGAATCCATTGCCTCCCAGTTTGCTTATTTGTGATTTTGAAATCCGATACCTTATATGCCTATCAGAAAAAAAAAGTATCAAGCAGTCATGTACCAAGAATCCAAAGTTGTTAGTCCTAGCTCTCGTCCAACCATTTCAAGGAATCCTCTTTGGTTTCTTGAATCTTCCCAGTATTCAGTAGATCTCATAGGTGCTCGAGAATCGTCCTTAAATAATGTAGAGATCAAGCGTTCCACAGAGTGATACCTTTCATCAAATTACATTACTTGGTTAAATATGCTTTCCTACGTACTTTGTCATTAGCGCTTTTCCGCCATGCGCTACGATTTGTTCTAAGTGATTGGAATTCCAATCAGATACAATTTTTATATCTAACTGACAAGCTATTGAGTTGACTATATCTCTATGTCTTTGTTCTGCTTCTCTTTTCTCTGATTCCCTAAAATAAACTTTAGAGATGTTAGTCGTCCAATGACGTACATGAGTTCCCATCCTCTCCATAGCTTAAAAGGGTAAACTGCTTGTAATGTCGTCAATAGAGAGCCATTATATCTTGTAGGCAAGATGAGGTAACAGCTAGCATTCATGTGTACTTACCTTGATAAAATCTGAGAACCTCCAAAACTGATAACTTTATCACGTGTTGTGCTATGCCAGTCATCAAGTATACGTATTCCCAAGCTCCTTGCTATATCATTAAGTTTATTAACTTGATATTTTGGATCGCTGGCAAGCTCCATTTTGGCCATACTTGACAACAAGGGTAAGAAGAAGGAGTTTCCACTACAATACTTAATTAAGAAGTATGCGCACTTAAACTTCCAAGATTGCCACCTGTGACTCGGGAAATGTGCATTTAGCATACGCATAATACTCCCTCCATGCCTATTAATATCATGCTGTTAGTACAAATAAAAAATAGCATGTTGTAATTACTTGGTGAGGAGTTGAGAATAGCCAAGATTTTGTAAATCTGTTTCTGTTAGAGAATGAAAGTCATCCATGATTTTGAACTTGAGGTGCTCGGCAATAGCATTATACTTCTCTGGAGTGCTTTTAGATATGCCTGGAACATATTCATCGCTATTAGACTTGCGACGTTTAACCCTGGCAGAAGTTTAGATGAGAATTGTGACTTTTGATGTCATGGCTTACTTGAAGTGCCTTGTATCCCATTGAAATGCTGGAAATATGCGTTGAAGCGCAGCAGCAGTAGATCCACCGTATCTGATGAGATTGTTGGCGATTGTAAGTGTCAAAAAAATACGCACTTGTGTATTACGATGCTACCACCTCCAGCACGGCTAATATCATTCTTTCTGACTTTGTACCATGCGTCAAATGTTTTAACGTTTAGTTTAGGCGCAATTACAGAGTCAAAAAACTCTTTTTGATTGCTAACGCTGTTCCAGTGGCCTTTTTGCGTGTTGGCTAATATTACGAGTGTTAGCTGTTACTTTTATGGTATTTACTGCCTCAAACGCACCTACGGCTACACGTAATGCCATTGGTACATTCCGTTGGTATTTTTATGCGACTTACATAATAATTAAGTCCAGTTTCCGTTACACTTTCGTTTTACGCCTAATCGCAACAAGTGGGGAGCCCAGGTTGTATTGTGGCTATATTATATGGCAACAGTACGTAGAACGATTAGAAAATCACAATTGGCCTCAAGAAAAGTACATGCGTCGTTAGAATACAAAAAACGTGTCGTTGACGCCAAAATTGCTCCAAACATACCAGTATTTACACGTTGCGATTGGTTAGATGTCACACGCGAACAATTCGCCTCTGTTGGAGGTAGAAAGCTGTTGCGGTACAAATAATATCGGTTTTATGTCACAATAATACTAAAAGTGTAACAGGGGCTCTAAATCTCTCATGAGACTGTTAAAAACGATATATCCGAGCGAGGAATGGCTACCTTGGAAGTTTACGTACGTTTGTGAGTAATCAAATGTGGCCCAACTGACACTTTACTAAAAACAGTTCTCGTCCCAACTTTTTGGACGATATAAAGCATCAAAGAGTTCTAGTCGATCACATCGGAATGTCATTAGAAATAAATGATCTGAGTGGTTGGTACGACATCTCTTGGAAGGATGTATACGCACATGGGGGTACACGTGTCTTACAAAGGTAAATAAACAAGAAATTTGTTGGGTTCTTTTTTTTTTTGAGCTCTTTCAAAAAATGTTGACGTCATTGTTCGGTAGGTACAACAATTCTTTGCATACCATGCTACAGACGTTGTATCCGTGGTTTGACTGGATTCCTTGGCAATTTCAGTACGTGTTTAATTGTCTTGTGATACAACTTTAAATTGAGATGAATACTAATTAATTCCCGTCAGGAAAGCTCCATTGAACTGCTGGAAGAATGTTCAAAACCAGAGGAATAAATTTGAAGAGATTGCGAGTTTATTAGATGTTAAGTGTCTTAGTGATTGCTATAATATTACAGCAGTGCTTATAACAAATAATGGAGGAGGAGGGATTATGGAATGGTACGTCAAAAAAAAAACTATGTGCAAGTTTTCTTGTTTGCTTCCTTTAGATTTTTCCCTCTATTTTTCATCAAGATGAAGTGCAATGTTAATGTTAATTATTAAGGCACAACAGTAACATGTTATCATGTCTGCAAACTATATATCCTCAATACCCATGGGACCCTGAAAAATTACCGTAAGGAACTTCTATTTCTTTTTTTCCCTTTTGAAAAAAAAGTAGTTGTTTCTAATCTCTATCGCTTTTAGTCGTATGCCTATGAAATTTTGGGATAATGTAGATAATATCAGGGATAAATTAAACTACAGAGCGAAATTACTAAATATTAAAACACAAGAGTGTTGGAAGGCCGTAACTATCAAGTAATCTCTTTTCTTTTTAAAATACATTGTTTTGTGATTTCTTTTGTTCGTAAGCTTGCATCTAGTTAATCACGCTTTTTAGAGATTTTGGAGATAGTTGTAAAAGTTTATTGTACAAGCACGTGGAGATTATTTCAAATGCGAAACTAAGCTATTTTTAGATTCAACAACTCAATGTCTAATATCCTCCTTGCTGCTTACGGTATGGACACCAGCATGAGAGCGAATGGGTTTTGGAAGGAAGAAAGTAATCAAATAGAGTTTTTGCGTAGTGCAGCAAACTTGCTTTCGATTGAAACCGCTGAGGAATGGTAGGTTTTAAATGGCCTTTTTTATTTGTTGTATTTCTTTTTCACATTTTTTGTGGTGTAGGTACCACGTTTCTGGCTCTCAACTGTTGGCGTTAAACGGAGGAGGTATTCTAAAATATTACCCACATGTTCTTCGGGTATGGGATCCTTCTATAGTGTGGGACTGGAAGCGTTTCACTCATGGTATTAAAAAAGCACAACAAAGAACGCTAACAACGCAAATTAATGACTTGTTTACAACACTTCAATGCGTACCACTACGGCTAGAAGGTTTACTGAAGTAACCGCATTAATGTCGCATACATACGCGAAAAAATCAGCTGTGACACATTGTTGACTTGAACCACGAGTTGTACGTTTTGACTAGCAAGGTACAAACGATTTTTTTAAATGTAACGAATCCAGATTTTTTTGCTTTTTGTTTGATTTTGGTTTAGATCGCGTTCTGGTGGCCTTGTTTTCTTCACTGAAGAAATTTATGGCTTTAGAGTTTGTAACGAAGTGTATATACCGAGCGCGGCGGTTCGTAGTATTGACTATACACGAGGTTTCAATGCCGGAGAAAGAATTGTGCCGCAACTCAATGGTTTGTGAAATGGCATCAACGCACGTTTTCTCCGTTAATAGTTACGCTTACAGATGCTAGACTCAATAAAACCCAAGCGCATACCTCCGGTGAAGCCGTTATTTCACTCCGCAAAGAAACTAAAAATGCGCTAGTTGCGGTAAAGTAATTGTTAACATCAACATGTTGAGTCACTTTAAACAACACAACTTGTTTTAAAGAGTTTTGCGCGTAGTATTATGACACACTGCATATACATCAAGAAAGCACGATGTATAGATCTCTTGGTGTCAGTGAGACTGAGCAGTATAGCCATTTGTATACTGCAGTTCGTTCAACCAGGCAAAAATACAAAAAAAAACTACTGTTAGCAAATAAATAGATCTGAACTGAAAATTCACTTGTTTTCCCATCATCCCTTCTGAAATTCTTGTTTGCTACAAGTTTGTTGTTTTAGTAATATGTGACTACAATGTAAATTATATCACGTGCGTGAAAGGTTATGATAACAACGTGTAGGGACGTTTTGTTTAAGTCTTATACTTGCTTAAAACAAAAATAAAAGAGAAAAAAGAAACTTCGCCTTGCGCGCAAGCCCCGGCACAGATGCTATGTTAACAAAGAGTAGTAGCAAGAGTTCCTCGCTACTGACATTGCCTACGTTTGAAATGCTGAAGAGCAAACAGAGCAAGGCGGAAGTCAAAAAAAAGAAATTTAAAATGCCTTATAAGAAGGGACGATGCCTTGGGAAGGGTAAAACAGCAATTGTATTCGCCGGAAAACACCGCAAAACTAAAGAAAGGGTGGCGCTTAAATATTTCATATTTAATGATTTTAATGATAAACATCCTGGATATGTGGAGAGAGAATTAGGGATACAGAAAAAATTTGATCACCCAAATATACTGAAAGTATATGATATTATAGATTATAAAGGTTAGTGCATTTTTATGTATTATTGGATAAGAAAAAAATATGATATTACGGAAACGACGTAAAAAAGTAATAGTGGCGAAAGCTCTTTTTTTTTTTTTTGTTTTGATTTTTTTTTTTTCTTTCTTTCCTTACCTTCGCAAGTACTTTATTAACTCAATACCAGAAATCGGTTTTTTTCAATTATCACGTAAACTACACACGTGATTTCGCATGAGTTTTTTTTTTTTTTTTCAAAACCTCCAAAGGTCACGTTTTCCCTCGTACTTTTTTTACTCCTTTTTTTTGGTGAAATAGAGTGACATCGACGTGGTATAAATCACGTGATGAAGCGTAACAACACGTTACTTTTAAAACTCCGCAAAAAATTTCAGACCTATTTTAATACTTACTGCTGTTTGTTTCAGGAAACCCACTCTTGGTTATGGAGCGTGCAGAAGGGAATTTACTTGATTTTATGCAGAATAGAGCATACATGTATTTTGACAACATGGTTCGAAGCATTATTCGACAAGTCCTCTCAGCACTTGTTCATATACATCAACTTGGGTTTGTCCATAGAGATATTAAACCAGGTAAGGTTTTAAACCATTTATAGTGTTCCTTGACACGCGACAAACTAAAAATGTTTTCTGAAAAAACTAACAAAAGTCCGATTTTAGGAAACATTCTGGTAGGCGCCAAGGGTGTCATTAAAGTTGCAGACTTTGGTTTTACGAGATCTATTAGATACACTCTTGCAGGATCAAAAGCCGTTAGTGGAACTCCAGATGTAAGTACAGCGCTCTAAATCGAACAAAAAACCCAATCGAGTATTCTTCTTTTTTTTTTGGTGAATGTTTTCGTACTTTCCAAAAATTGAATATCCTTCTCACTTTATTTTTTGCTTTAGTTTATGCCACCTGAATGCTATGTTGGCGATAGGGTATACAACGAGAAATTTGATATTTGGTCTACAGGAGTAACGTAAGAATTAAACAAATCAGATTTTTCTTTTTTTTTTTTGTAATTTCTGCCACGTGATTTATTTTTGTGACCGCTTTTTTGTTGTTTTGACAATTGGTGGGGCCATGGCGAACAAATTACCTAAAATACAGCTTTTGTACTGTTTATTGCAAGTTGCATCTTTCACGTGTTTTTTTTTTCTTTGACTTTTTTTATTGTTCTTCTTTGGTCGGCTTTGATTTGACTTCTTTATTAAAGATTGTGTTATCTACTTCTCCGACGACGTCCAGTTGATCTTAAACCAAAAAACAAAGAAGGAAGAGAGGAAATTATGCGTCGTTTAATCAAGATTGGTAAAGTAGACACGCTTCACTATGAAAAAGAATTAGGAGAAAATAGACGATTTGTGTCTGCTCTATTGACTGTTGATTATACAAAAAGACCAAGCGCTTCGGAGTGTTTGAAAATGCCTTGGTTTAGTGATTTTGATGAAAAGCAAAATAATGATTATAGTAAGCGGCTAGCAGCTCTCAGTACAATAATGTAAATAGGAAAAAAGGACTACTGAGAAAAATAAAAAAAACCAAATTTATGTACTTCCTGTCTTTCGTTTTGAGCGATATTTTGAGACGTTCCTGTTAGTGGATTATAGCGTATTTCACATTGAAAGTGCATGTAACAAGGGGTTCCGGACTTGACGAACATGACGACAAAATACGAGCTATTTACAGCAAATATCTTTCACCTTGCTGTATCCTTATCAAGCAATCAGCCTCCTTGAGATATCAGGCTGTAAATGGCACAACACAAACTTTGCTGTTTAATTGCCAATGTACAACAACTCAAAAGGATGCGGATAAACTTACAAGCGGTAAGAACGAAAAAATCACGGACTAAATAAAGTGTGCACTTGTTTTTTTTTTATTTATTGAATATTCACAGACTATAATTCTTGCTTGTGATGATTCTATCCTCGTAGTCAACCCTATATCATTGTCTATAGCTATCATGCACTTCATTATTTTCGTGAAGCATTATCCAGCGAGATTACCAATGTATGTGCTAGTATAATGAGATACGAGACAGTAGACTAATTGTTTTCTAACCTCGGTTCTGTATTTTCAGGAATCTTTATTTTTATCTTTCTACCGAATAACGCATTTTACATTTGCTTTACTTAACCAATAAAGGGTTTCACTGGTATGCTTAAGCTCTTTCTAGGACAATCAGCAACAGCAGACACGTTGAAAATTGTTAACACAGAAAAGAAATTTAAAACTATCCAAACTAAGCTCGGACGTTATGGATTCTGAAGACGTTACGTCCTGCATGGATAATAAGGCTATCACATTCAAACGTGTGTCAGTTGCAATTAATGGTTTGTGTATGCTTCCTGTGAACTCCAGTAGTGGTGTATACTACAAACGTACCAGCATGCTCTTGTAATGTAAGAAAAGAATCAGGCAACATTGAATTGTGAAACGTTACAGAACACGTGCAAGAGACGTAGCTTGTTTGTGTGGCAATAGTGTCTTTTAAACCACCACAGAATAGTAACGTATGCTATTGCACGTTAAAACAACAACAACGCAAAAATAGCAGATGAGAGAAGTCAAACGACTTCTCCTATTACGTTAACGCCCTTACAAAAAGTCATTAGTTTTCTTCAGTCCTTTAAATCACAATTTAGCAATCCCAAACTGTGTTCCGCGGAGTATGGAACATGAACTTAGCAATACAAGTATACAACAAACGAAATACAGTCCCGATGGTTACTTATTAGACCTCCTTGCGCTACCAGTCGAGATTATAGTACAAATTCTTAAATACGGGAGGTTTAGGCACCGTTCAGCCCAAACATGCCATTTCATGCTCGAGATAGTTCAAAACCACGTCGGCTATGATAAAATTGAAATCTCAAGCGAAAACGAGTTGAAAAAGCTCTCTGGTAGCGCTTTGCTTCAGAATACTCCTATTTATTTAGATGTTCTTAGAAAAACGCTTACTGATAGTCACTTGAGCCTTCTTGCAGGTGTACACACTATCTACTTGAATAAATTCAAATTGATAACAGATGATGGCATCAAAGCTTTGGCTGGTGTACACACAATTATCTTAGATGAAACAAATGTTACTGATGAAGGTCTGAAAGCGCTATCAGGTGTACATACTATTGGTTTGTTATTCTGCAAGTTAATTACAGATGAAGGTATAAAGGCATTGTCAGGTGTACATGAAATAGATCTAGAAGAGACATCTGTGACTGATGAAGGTTTAAAGTCACTAGCAGGAGTACATGCTATCAACTTGGATTATTGTTCATCAATAACCGATGAAGGTGTCACTGAACTGGCAGGTGTACACACAATAAGTTTAAAAGAAACCAATATAACATATAAAGGTTTTAAGGCTTTAGCAGGAGTTCACTCTATCTCCTTGGAGAATTCATTGATAACTGATGAAGGCATCAAGGCTTTATATGGTGTACACACAATCGCTTTAGAAGGAACTAAAGTGACTGATGATAGTTTAAAGTTATTGGCAGACAGCGTACATGTTATTTGCTTGAACAGTTGTGACTTGATAACAAATGAGGGTATCAAGTTATTGGCTGGTGTTCATACGGTTAATTTGAGCAATACCGCGGTAACTGATGAGGGTATCAAGGCGTTGGCTGGAGTACATACAATAGCTTTAAAATATACTAAGGTAACTGATGAGGGAATCAAGGCGCTTTCGGGGGTTCACACAATTGACCTGGCATTTTGTGAAACAATTACAGATGAGGGTATCAAGTCATTGGCGGGTGCATATTGTGTTGATATAGCTTGTACAAATGTAACAGATGAAGGTGTAAAGGCATTGGCTGGTGTTTATCACATTGATTTATCAAGTACAAATGTCACTGATGAAGGCTTGAAGGCATTGGCTGGAGTACACACTATTTATTTAGAAAGGTGTATGTCAATAACAAGTGATGGTATTGCAGCATTGGTGGGTGTACATGAGATAGATTTATCAAATACAAATGTAACAGATGAAGGTTTAAAGGCATTGGTAGGAGTAAACAACATCCATTTACGCTTTTGTAAATCAATAACAGATGAGGGTATCAAGTCATTGGCGGGTGCATATCGTGTTGATATAGCTTGTACAAATGTAACAGATGAAGGTTTAAAGGCATTGGTAGGAGTAAAACACATCCATTTAGAATATTGTATCCACAAAAAAACTGAGATTGCACTACCGCAACTCTTTAATGCTGTAAAGTCACTATCTGGTGTACTTGTTTAGCTTTGATGTATTTTACAACTTAAAATACTTTTGCAATGCCTACTGCCGTTGCTCCAGCTTGGTGGACTTTTGAAACTAATGTAATAAACTACTTATCAGAAAAACAATTTTTATAAAAGTCTCTTTGATATCTCTTAACCAATAAAGCCATTTGAGAAAGACTATAAAAGCCATCACTTAATGGCGAGCTCGGTTGTAGAGTTTCCAACACCATTTAATAAGAATGCCCAGAACCACAAGGTTCCTTTCAGTAAGCACAATGGCGTTGTGTAGAGTGAGAGCTATAAGAAAAAGTATAGCCAAGGGAGTGTTTAGTGATGTGTATAACATCGGCCGCAGGCGACCGAAAAAAGAATGTATGAGATTCAGTCTTGTGTCGCATCATATGCACAAGGAAGAAATCTCAAAATAGATTTGAGTAGGTAGTCCCTAACCAGAGGAGCACATTTGAGTTTAGGATGCTTAAAAATGTGAGGGAAAGTTTTGTATGGGTAGAAGCATACGCGAAATTGTAGGAGTTGTGTCCACTTTACGGACAAAATTAAAATGGTAGAGGTCAGAAAAGGTGCGTGGTAACTTAATTTTGTGCTCACCAAAAAGACAGGTCAATTCTGAGAGTGTTTTACCTCTGAAACGTTTGTTAATTTTGATCCATGCTTTTTTGCATATGGTGAAATGATAGGAGGCTGCTAGTCCCTACCAAGAATGACTAAATAACTCTTATTTAATTAAGATGTTTGTTTGATTGCTTCACTTGACATCTTAGCTGGTTTATTCCTCCATACTGGGTACAGTTTATAGTAACTGAAAAGGAAACTAGTCACAAACACAAAAAAAAATGCCTTGAATGTTTAATCAAGACCGTAGATTTCGCCTGTTTCAAAATCAATATCCATATCGAAAAACTTTGGACGTGTAGGAAGACCTAATAAGAACAAGTATTAGAAAAATACAGAGGGAAAAAGAGTTGAGTAAAAAGAAACATACCTGGCATTGTTGATATGTTACCGAGAAGAGGGTACACAAAACCAGCACCTACAGATGCTCTAATATCTCTAATTGGTACTGTAAATCCTGTTGGTGCTCCTTTTAATGATGCATCATGAGAAAGGGACAAGTGAGTTTTTGCCATGCAAATAGGAAGATTTCCGAATCCCTGTAAAAAAACTCATTAAAAACCGTCCAAGAAAAAAAAAAAAGAGAATCAAAAACAACCACGAAAATATGCTGAACTGCTCAGTGTTGCTGAACTAAAACAACAAGGCAGACAAAAAAAAACCATTAATCATCTTTATCAACAAATTTCGTATCACGTGATTTTTGTTGTTGTGCAAAATAAACCTAAGCGAATCCATGTTCACCATAACTAGTTATGGTACTGGGATCTATTTCGCTATGATTTATTCTACTCTATTAATTCTCACGTGATTTTTTATGAAAACACGTGTGGTGAAACAAAAAAAATAAAATAAAAACGTGTTAAGTACCTGAGCTTCAAATTCTTTAATTTTTTCTTCAGCTAGTGGTTCGTAGGAAACACCATCAGCGCCATAGATTTCTTTGCAAATAGTTTCAATCTTTTCTTTGATTGTTTTTTCAAGAGGATACAAAAACTTGAATGTATTGCCTGCTTTCTTGTTCGCTTCACATGCTTCATGTACAGACTTGGCTAGGTCAATGGCACCAGCGCCACCTATTAGAACCTTGAGGAAACAAGATACTTGAAGTTTCTACGCAGTTTCATCCACAAAGATATTTCTTACCTTTCGCCCAGTGTTCAGCTACTACAGCGTCTTCTGCTCCTGCTTCTTTTGCTAAGCGTTTGACAAGCTCAATTTCTTCATCAGAATCAGTAAGGAACCTATAAAAAAGATATCAATATTGAGCGATCCTTGGTCAGTCATTATAAACAACGTACTTGTTGATTGCTACAATTACAGCAACACCAAACTTTTTACAGTTTTGGATATGTTTAATTAGATTAGCACAGCCAGCCTCTACAAGTTCTACATGTGGTTCAACATATTCCTTTGCAAGTGTGCGTCCAGGTGTAACCTTAGGACCACCACCTATAGCGACGATTAGCTGTAAAGTCGAAAAATAACTTGACAAGAAAATTAAAACGTACCATGCATCTTCAAAGCTCTTACAGTAGCAACAATAACAGCACAGTTAGGTACTAATCCACTGTATCTGCATTTAATATTGAAGAACTTTTCGGCACCAATATCAGCACCAAAACCAGCTTCTGTTACTACAACACCATCTTCACCAACAAGTTTCAAAGCGACCTAAAACAAATAACCATCAGCACTTTTTTCTTTTTCTGAAGTTCATCCAAACAGTTTTCGTTTCGCCCTTACCTTATCAGCTACTATGGAGCTGTTTCCGTGTGCGATATTAGCGAATGGACCAGCATGAACAAATACAGGTGTTCCCTAAATGGTTAGATTGAGCATAAAGCAAATGGTAGAGAACTAAACATACCTCCAAAGTTTGCATAAGGTTAGGATCAACAGTGTCTACAAAAAAAATAGGGTGAGAAAAACATTCTTTTTTTGTTCAGCTATTTACCCTTCATAAGAATTGTTAATGCTCCGGCTACACCTAAATCTTCAGCTGTTATAGGCTCGCCTTCACTATAACCAATATCAGTATAAAACAAAGGCAGGCGACTGAAAAAAGCAGACAGACAAAGAAGAAGAGAAAGTGTGACACTTTTTTTTAAAGGCTTGTTTTTGTTGCTCTTGAAGTACGTACGTGCTGAAAGCTACCACCATTTCGCCAAGACGTTTTCTCATATCTTTTAGACTTGTGGTCAATGCTAATATAGCCATAATCTCAGAAGCAACAGAGATGTCAAAATTTGTTTCGCGAGTACGACCCTTTTCAGTCTTGCTTTGTCCTACTGTGATTTTACGTAAATATCTGTCGTTACAGTCAACGACGCGGTTCCAAAGGATCTTGTCTTTATCAATATTCAAGCGAGCAAACCTATTACATAATTAACAGACAGTACTACGACAAACGAGACAAGTCAATCTGCTTTTAAAAAATGCTCAAAAAAAAAAAGTACTTTTTGACTTCTTCGTCAGTGAGATCCTCAGGTACGGTCTTTTCAATACCAAGCTTTTTAAGACGTGTCAACATAATCCTTGAAAAGCTTCTCTTTTGTGTCTTAGAATTTTTTGGGCACAACCTAAATAATTAATGTCAAAATGTGTTTACAGCTTTTTTTTTTTTGGTTTTATCTTAGAAACCAAACAAACAGATAACGTACCTGTTGAATAAAGCTCTATCGGATTTTGTAATTGACTCGTGCATGTATCTAACAACGTAAGAAACAGAACAGGTAGCAAGAAGCAGTACAAGACGACTGAGAACGGAAAAAAATGCTCGGTGAAAATATCTTACCTTGCGTCTAAAGCAGCCGCCAATAGGTTATTAGCTGCAGAAATAGCATGAATATCGCCTGTAAGGTGCAAGTTGAAATCTAGATGGTAAGTCAGGTTTTTGACACTCAAACCTGAAAAAAATATGTTTCCTCACCTTCCATTGGGATAACTTGAGCGTAACCACCGCCAGCAGCACCGCCTGTAGCGTTTATGTTAATTGTTTATTTAAAATTAAGAGTTTATTGCCTTTAATGCCGAAAGTTGGGCCCTGGCTAGGCTGGCGTATGCATGCGAACGACTTCTTGCCGAAATGAGCGCCTGAATGAAGTGAGAAGCGATGAGAATAGATAAATGTACCTAGAGCCTGTACTAAGCCTACAACAGTAGTAGATTTGCCTTCTCCGAGCGGTGTAGGTGTGATTCCAGTGACTACAACGTAATGGCCATTCTTGACGTCTTTTAAGCGATCCAATACGCTCAGTGACACTTTAGCCTTCAGTTTACCATACTGTTCAACTTCGTCATCAAGTAAACCAAGAGCACTTGTAATGTCTGTAATAGGCAAAGGTTTTACGCTATGACTAATAACCAAGTCGTGAGGAGGTGGAGAGACAATGTTGGTGAGTTTATTGGCTGTTGCGTAACTCATCTTCGCTTTTGTGGAACGAGACTTCAAAGTAATTCTTGTTCGTGTGGAATATTGGCGTTGTGTGAAAATTTTTCGGATCATAACTGATATTTCGTAATTACGTGGTTTTATCCTCTGTGTAGTTCTGTCTATGGAAGATTTGGCAGGCAGTTCCAGAATAGTTACGAAAAAGCTGTAGGTTTGTTAACGCGTATCAATATAATGCGTTCCTTGCACGTGATTTTAGATGATGACGGCTGCTTTGGTCGTGTTTGTTGGACGTTATGTGGAAGCTTGGCGGTTAATAAAAAAGTTCACTTCACAACTTAATGTCAGCTTATCTGTGCGGGTGCTTGAAAATGGTGAATGAGTATAGAGCGTTTTAACTGGGACTGTAGTATTGTTTTGCATTGCACGTGCTCGGATACGCGGATTGACCAAAATAGAAATTCAAGCGATTGTCAATTGCATAATAATGGCTGATTCTCGCTTACTGTCAAGATTCTTTCTTGTTATCCTGTTTGCACAAGTAGTCTTGTCTATTGTGAACTCCTTGTTCAATTTAATAGACCTAAACCTCCCGTTAGCTTTGTTTGGTTTTTATGGCGTAATTAAAGGTATGAGGAGCTATTTTAGCGTAACTAACATTATTAGGACATAAACAAGCTCTAATAGGCGTATCCTCCCTCAATATATTTCTTATATACCTTTATAACCTTAACAGTGTAGTATATAACATTTTGTACAGTATTCTCAACAATAGCGGATGTACTACGTTTACTACTGTGGTCTGAGTATATTATATCCAATACGATTGGTTTTGTTAGTACACTAGGGTACGTTTTACAACGAACTTTCTGTATGCTCATCAATTACGCTCAACGCGTTGACTACAGCGTAAACAACACGTTAAGCACTGACATTTGCCAACAAGGACATACTATGTAATGCTTACATGTTGCGGCGGTATATTAAAGCTCATTGGAGGATTATTCGCGTTTTTCTTGTACAGACGCATAAGACGCGAACAAAAAAAGGCCTCGAACAGCATGCCAAGTACGCTTTGGTTCCTTCTCATATATGAGCATGTACTAACCCGACTTACAGTTGGTGATGAGGAAGAATTCGTGCAATCAAATTTTTCGTTTTCAATGCCACACGAATCAATGATAAATTAACTACACTGTAAAAATAGTACTGTACACGCGCAATTACAAGGGATAAAATAGCTCCCTTTGATTACAATGACACTGCGTTTGACTTTCAAATAATTTGTAACTGATCTTGTAAATGGCGCTATTCATACGCTCTGTAGAAGAATTGTCCGGTCTGAAGCAAATAAACGGTGTTTCAGTTCAAGAAATTGAAAGAAGAGCTAGGTATCTATAACTCAATAAAAGGGTAAGCTTACGCGTAATTAGGCCTTGTGAAGACAGGTAAAGACGGTTTGTTTTCAATAAATAAATAAAAAACTAGGGATGACCCTCTGTGGCGTTGCCGTTCTCATTGCGGGTTTCTAGACGCTGAACAAACGCTTATACAGGTATAGTAGCATAATTTGAACACTTTAACCTAATAACACATGTAGAACCTAACAAAAGATTGGAACAGGTGCTGAGGCGTAATATATATTCACGGTTGCCGCTAACCAGTGGTAGAATTCGCGAATTAAAGTTGACACATGTCATAATTGCAATGTGTTTGAAAACAATAATACTAAAAGCTGAAGAACTACGTAAGGCTAACAATTGGGGTCCAGATAGGTACGACATACAACAATAGGGATATGTGACTTATTTGTTCAATAGGCCAGTAAGTGTTATGATTGATCTAGGTGAAGAAATAAACGACTTAAACCAATTTTGCAACAATGGACCTCAAACATTCACTGTAGTACATAGAAGTACGTTGTGTACTATAATATAGGTAGTGCTTATACTTTTTAGGCTATACTGGTTATCAGTGGTCATTGTTTTATAATCCTAGTCACGTGAGATTCTTGAAGAGATGATTTCCGAAACACTTTTGTTTTCTACAATTTGAAAATGTATTTTCTACTCTACTTCTTGTAACTCTTTGCAAAGGAGAATATTGGCGGTAAGCTTGATGAAGAAGCTAAAGATAATATGTGCAAGTGGAATAGAGAGTATAAGATTACAAACGGATCCAATTCACTTTCTATAACTGTAGCAGGAGGTGAGTCAAAGTTGAAAAGTCAAAGAACATTTTGAATTTCTCTAAAGTTGTTTATCTTAGACACCAACGGCGGAATTATAAAATATATTGAGAACTATGGCTTTTATGAAGGAGGTAGAAATAACACTTATCGTCTTGACCCAGATGTACTGCTTTGTGTTTTTTCTGGAAGAAAAACAAAGAATGCTGCTAAAGTGTTAATGGAACGCGAGACTTCGAAGTTGGATGTTTTACGAAAAGACATGGAAGATATGTTGCTTAAAATTAAGGAAATACGAGATACTGTTAATGAAGAACAACGAAAGAGTTTAGATGATGCTATAGAGAATGAAAAGACAAAGTATAATCAGGGTAAGACAGTTGCAGATGAAAGAATTTTATTATATTCTAAAGAGTGGGTTGATACATTTTGACAAACTGATGAACACGGGCAATATGTATTCACGCTAATTGTATTTAACAATATATTTCTACCAACGGTTGGTATGAATTGAGATTGGTACTAGTTCTATAGCGCAATCATTATCTTTGTACACCTTGGCAGTTTCTTGTATTTTTGATATTATTATGGTTGCAAAACCAAAAAAAGCGAATCGCTCCATCAAACGCTTCCTCTAGTTAGTTGTAGCCTGCTTGAATTTGAGCGAAGCTCTTTATGTTACTTTCTTGAGACATCCTTGTATTTGGTCTAAAGCCCGTTAGCGGTAAAGCACGTTGTAAAGTTGAAGTATTCCAGTTTTTCTTTTCGGTTCAAGCCGAGATGCTACTGTTTTTGGCGCGAAAAAACAAGACTTGTCGACGGTTTTTGAAAATGAAAACGTGCAAAATAAAGCGCGTAGCATCTCCTGCGCAGTCCAAACGAAAAAAAAAAAAGTGAAAAGCCTCAAAATAGAAGTTCGAAGAACGAAGCCACATTTTTATCTGTGACATCCACTGGAAGGTACCGAACCTAGACACATGATACACTCTCCCGCTTAAACGATGAAGTTAACGCGTTCCTCACGAGTAACAAGTGAACAAGTCCGCTGTCCAATGAACCAAGCTGCAAATTTGTTAATGCTAAGCGCAGAACCAGTTCCCATTCTTTGAGATACTTACACCTAACGGTACAAGGTATTCTCTCGTAAAGGGTAGTACCTCTCGCATCACCAGAGAAGCTTCCAGGAGCACTGCAACCTGGTTACGACCCAATGTACACAACTCATGTCAATCACTTGAAACGCTACTTCGAATTTCTAATGGGTACGTGCCTGGTATTGCCTTAAAGCGTTGTTGCTATCTCTTGCAGTCGATAGAACGTTCCCATCTCTTCGTTATACTTTGTATCAATGTAGCGTTCTTCATTGTTATCTAAGTTGAAGTTAATGAACAGCTATATAAAACGTTTTACCTGCTGCTTCGTTTGTGAGAGTTGTTGCGTTGTGTTAACTACAAACTGAGTTTTTAATTTTTGTTTATTTGTGTTGAAGTTGTGCAGTAACTGATATTAATAAACAGTCCCCAGTTTAAAATAGTACGCCGCGTATAACGGTTCACAGTTGAAGCGTCATCGTAAAATACATATTTCGTTGTCGACAATTGAGGAATTGTGCAGTAAAAAAAGAAAGACATAGTAAGGGTGTTTATAGAACGTTTCTGGGTGGCAACAGAATAAACGTAGATATTTAAAGAACATTCTAATTGTACGCAGTTTTATTCAATATGTGCAATGAAGCATGGTGTAAACGAGATCTACACATGAAGTAGTGTATGTTATGGAGTATTCAATGATTAAGCTCCGATAAAAAACAGAATCAGAATCTGTAAACTTTATTCTGTCTGGTTCTCGTTACAGTATATTGGCTCACCTAGCTCTATTGGCGATGTTCCCTTGTAACCAATTGTACACGAATATTCTCCATAAGACATAACCCATTGTAAACAACCTTACGTACTAAAGTAGGTGCTCTTGTTCTAAAAAAAGCCGATTTCGACAGGCTAGTACTTGCATTTTATTTTTTTTTTATCATGGTTCAATTTCCACGTTTACACTTGTAGTCTAATAACACACCATGATATAATATGGGTTTACACGTATAGAGGTATGACAGCTTTTGCAAGGTTATTTTTTACGACTTGATTATTTCTACTACGAACTACTATGGTGTCAAAAAAATAGTCCAAGTCCCTTGAAACAACGTGACAAGGTTCATCACTGTGAACATGTAGTTCAGTCTAACTAGACAAAAATGTTATGCTAACTGCTAGTACAAAATATGACGGTAAATGGTTACAAGAAAAACTCAAAACTCCCTATTTCCTTTTTAAGGAAAATTTACTCGTAAGTTGTTTAGTTACGTTTACGCGTAAGAGATTAAATTCAATCGCGTCTCTAGATTGCCGCTATGTTTTTCTTTGTTGTGCAAATGGAATACGTACTTCTTATTCGACCAAAGTGCCGAAATCAGATGAAAGCTTCAAATTTACTTAAATAGGTCGATTTGAAGTTTAACACCTTTGAATATTGGGTATGCGAACAAATTCGTTTGTAATTACGAGTTTTGAAGTGAGAAAAATAAAAAGTGGAGTATTGTGTCTCTAATACCTTCTCATATTGTGTTTGTGTTCATTTCCAGCGTTTTCATCAAAAAATAAACTTGACGTACGCAATTTGAAAAATTTTCGAATTTTTTGCCCATATTAGGCATACACGCTAATTCGCACCTTACCACAATGAAAGGCACCCTCTCCTTGTTACTGTTTATTGCATGTATCGCAGTAGTCAGTGCAGAGGTACCACTACAGTTTCGATCGTACCTCAGCATCACGAAAGACCCAAAAATGACCGTACGCGCATCTTACACCAGTTTCTAGTACCATTGCTGTATTTTTCTCGAAAGTTTTTAAAACTATTTGACGTGTGACGCCGGATGTCTCAAAACTAAGCTGTTCCTACCACCAGGCGTAGAAACTTGCTGCTTGTCGTTGGAAGTTCGTTTTAACAATAATTAGGGAGAGTATGAAGCGTATTTGTCTTACACCCGAGATGAGGCTCCTCAGTATGCACTTCACTATGTAAATCCTACTGCAAGCGTTGATTCGCTTCGAGAAATCCAAGACGAGGTACGAAACTGCTATACAAGTTTTGAAGCTCGCGCAATAAAAGTTAGTCCGGAGGACTTGTTCCTCACAACATGATTCATCAATTCGCTACCAAACCAAATGGCAACTGTGTAAAGACTTGAGCGCTAACGTTTATCGTTTAGGATGCATTTTATCGCTATGTCTCCTCGGACAGCTGCGTAAAACACTCGCTATCAAACCCGTTTCCTCTCATATCAACGGAAACCGGAGATGGATTTGCTGACGCATCCGTAACCGAAATAATACGGACTGTGTTCCCAGACATGACCACAACTACAGAGGAATGTAAAAAGTACACTCGCAATGTGACACTATCAAATGAAAAGCAGGTCAAAGACATATGGGTCAGTACAGGTGCATTCGAGTACCCTTGTCGCATTGTTTTCGGAGACGGAACCACGTGGACTTTTAAATTGGATAGTGAATTTTTAGCAGGCGGATCTTTCGCCCAATTTCCTGCTGGTATCACTCCAACAGCTGCATTCCCGGATGTACAATCTTGCACACGTTTTGTTGAAACAGAGTTTGTTTTTGGTATGCTTTTTTATTCTATCTTTTGTTCTGTTGTGCTCTCAAATGCAATTAACTTTATTGCTCTAGTTTTGGATACGTCTGCGTCTATTACGACCGGATGGCAATCAGTTATTGATTGGCTGGGAAGTTTTGTTTCCCAGATAACTATTGGGAACCAAGAACAAGAATCACGTGTTGCTTTTGTTACATACAATTCCTTTTCTTCTTTCCCTGTAGCGTATTTATTAGACGACCCAGCGACAATAAACAATACCTTGAACGTACTGGGGAACACAACTACTGAAGGTTTTGGAGATTTTTTTTGTTTTACGCTGCTAACTTTTTGTAGGGTTTACCTGTACTGGTTGTGGCCTAAGAGAGGCTGCAAACATGCTGTATGATGTTGAAAAATACATAACAACATGCCAGGGTGACATATCATGTGTACAATCCCAAGTCAAAGGGCAGGTGGCCTCATCTGACAGAAAAACAAGACCTGTTTCACAAGTAGTTATCGTGCTCACAGATGGTTTCGTAAACAGACCAGATAATTTAGGTCAACTTCCTGGAGATTACCCAAGCGCGACATACTTTGATCTTGTAGACAATGCTCTGGGAACACCTCCTACCCGTCCTTACCTAGAACTTATGACAGGTACATTACTTAACTTAGTATTGTTGTGAAAATGTGACAATGGTTAGAGTACGCCGTTGCTACTGGTGCGGTTCCTGTTGCAATAGGTATTGTTGGAACAAATCCAGAAGAACCACAAGTGAGCCTGGATGATTTATTCGCCATTGTTCAAGGCAAACATGCAAACATCTTTCAAGTCGATTTTACCAGTCAATTGGATAGTATCACTCAAGATGTCCTTAACATAGCAGTGGGACCTTTTGAATGTGACTGTCTTGGCTTTTGTGATGTGACAGGTTCTTGCGAGTGCGCAAAAAACTGTAACGATGGAAACCCCTGCACAAGGGATATCTGTACTCATGGTTCCATCGGCTGCATAGGCTTGCCAAATGAGCTTATAAACGGAAAATTCCAATGTGAAGATGACAACAGCTGTACAGATTGGGAATGTGTCAATCCAAATGATGGTATGACTTTTCATCCTACTTTACTGAACGATGGCTCCTATGATCCTAACGCTCCTGAGTGCATTCACGAACCGTCTGCTGGTAAGACCCCTTGAAATGTTATTTATACAATCTCTAAAGTTGTTGTTTAGAGGCTATTGCTTGTATCAGCACCGATCCTTGTGTTGTATCGTCTTGTGATCCTGCAAGGGGTTGCTCAGTAGTACTATGTGTCAGTCCCAACGAGGACTGCTTCATAGCTTCTTGTAATTCTTCTCGCACTGAACCAACACCTGGACTACCACGTGGCTGCCAACTTGACCCAGGTATGCGTTTTTTTTATGGATTTTGCTTTGTTGTTACTTTGTACATATCCGTAATTGCTTCCTCTAGTCGCAAATAGTACTTGCCAAAATGGCACATTACCACCAACAATACCTACTGCACCTATGAACGTAACTATAGTGTTTATTGTGTCACGTCCACTTACACCAGATGAAATAGAAGCTATTGCAGTAGCTTGGCAGAAAGTAACAAACAGCGTTGTACTTCCAATAATAGTTATACAAATTGAAAAGAGAAGTATTGAACAACAATCAACCACTTATAATGTTATTTTTGATGCACAAGATGCTCAAAAAGTAACAAGGTTTACTAAATCTTCTGATGCTGCTACAATACTAGCTAATGAAATTAACCTTCCAACTCTAAAAGTGGTACGGATTCTTGTCTTGTAGTTTTTATTTTTTGCTCTGCATCTTATTCTTACTCTTTCTACTAGTTTAGCTTAACCCAGGCTGAACCACCAACTGCACCATCTATCAACAATTTTAATACCAGTGGAGGTTGCGTTTTATTAGCTGGTGTACACGGTGTTATCATTGCTGTACTTTCATTACTGTAAAAAAATAAATACAATATCCAAAATGATTAAACACGTGGCTGTCCAGTTAATCAAGCTGAAAATTTGTTAATGCTAAGAGCAGAATCAGTTCCCATTCTTTGAGATACTGACACCTAACGGCTCGCATCGCCAGAGAAGCTACCGGGAGCACTGCAACCTGGTTCGAAATCACATTGTGTTGTATTGTTAGCAGAACAGTTAAGAACACTATTACACTGATTTTATTGTTAGCACACGAGATAATTCTGTTTTGTAAGTTGATTGCTACTTTAAGCTTGTTCTGGAATCTTTTACATTCTCTATTAAACCTTTTAGATGTTCTATCTGAGCCTCTATTGATGCCACACGTTTTTCATCGTCAATGTCATCAAGTTGTGAATTGAGGGATTGCACTGAGTTGATGTTGCTTTTCTTTTTTGTTGCTTCTTTCGAATTATCAAGAACAAACATTGCAAGAACACAAATACCTATTTGTTGTGTTGTCAGAGAAGATAATAAGAATGACTAAATGAGCAGTACCTGCACTGAGAACAATACAAATAGAATAGATCGCATATTTCTGTTCTCTGGCACTTGGTGAAGTGATCGTGTAGAATGATATTGTTGCAACAACTGTAAATAGAGTCATGTTGTAGATGGAGTATCCGATCACCTTGGCTTCATTGAAGACATTCAAAGGTACTTTACGGAGAAGAAATGCTGTAACTGTACCGATAAGCATAGTGACAATCTATTTTAGTATTGTTAGGAAAAAGCAGTGTGAGAAAACAGACTTACAATTGCAAAATGTTGAATGCCAAGCACAACATGTCCAGCTGTTGATAACTCACACTCGTAATAGTTCTTCGAGATACGATGCTGATCCACAACAACATATTTTGATGGTTCAAGTACAGCACTGAAAGCAATACATAATACCTGAACGAATGAAAGAAAACAACAAGATAAAACAAATAAAACAAGAAAAAAGCAGGAAGAAGGATACGATGCAAACAGAGCAAAAGACACCAACGTAAGTGGCAACTTGAAGATCACTTACTCTTATGGGTTCAAGGGTTTTTGCTGCTCTATAAATATAGTACACACGCCACGATTTAGCAAACAAACACCTTGGGAAAGAGTAAGAAAAGAGAGAAGCAGTTTCAAAAATAGAGTTACCCAAACATCAAGTTGACTCCCAAGAAAAACAACCAATTGTGTATGTGGCAAGAGAATGTTTGACTATTGTTTGGTGTAGCGAATAGAGTACTAAAGTAAATCAAGTTCGCTCCGATAAGAATACCCAGCATGAAAAGAGGTGAGGAGTCTAAAAAGCGTTAATTTCGTAAAACAACAAACCCTCGAACGCACACTTGAGTTTGTCCTTATAAGCAATGATATACACTCCAAAGGCTAGTGTGAAAACAAAGGCAATACCAACTATAGCCAATACTACCCATTCGAAAATGCTGTCACCTTACTCAAGCGTCAGCAAGGAGACAAACAGCTTGAAACTAAAAAACCACATACCAAAAGTTTCTTTAAAGACACGTTCTTTCCAAGTTGGCATTGGTATTATTAGATCAGCTGAAGCACTTAGTAGTGGACCTACAACCACTTCTGACCCATTGATAAGTTGAGACATGACTCCATCTGATAATTGCTCATTTTTAGGAGAATACCGTATCTACGAAAAAAATAAGAAAAAAATACCTTGTAAAAAAATCTTGATAGATGAACGTACCCTTCCAAGGAAAGTATTCAAATCTAATTTCTTCAATGAACTTATAACATCATACGTGTCTATACTATCAGCGCCCTAGAACTTATTTTAGATTACTAGCAACCAGCCAAATAAACCAAAGAAGGTTATTTTTGCAGTTTACCTCTAGTGCTTTTTGTAATACAGTACCACTCATTGTTGCTATTGCTGACCCTACATGTGATTCGGTAGATACTTCGGGATAAGCAGCTCCAAATATATTACTAAAATCCTGTATTGTGCCGTATAAATCTCCCACTCTTCTCGAATTTAAGCCGGGCTATTGACTTAATGTCAGAACTAAAAGGAAGAAAAAAAAAGAGACTCGTACTCCTTTGACACCAGATATATAGTCTCTCAAAGTAGGATCAAGAAAGCTCCATACAAAAGGCATAACTACAATTGCTTTTGGTATCCAATCACGTGATTTCATTAGAGGAAGCATAAAAGCAAAGGCTGATTGTGGTACAGATCCACAACTAAATAAGATATCACTGTTTGTTTGGATAACAGCCTAGCAAAAATCATCAAAAACAAAGCGCTGATACATGGCTCAATTCGAGGATACTCTTACATTTAGTGTGTCCGTCCAGTTTTTCTCGTGATCGGGAGCATCTGAACTCGCAAGGGAAAACGATGTGATGTTCAGTATCCCGTTCTCTAAGCCCTAGTTTAATGTTATTGCCTCAAATCAATATAGCTCATTTTAATTGAGTGGTCTTCGTACAATATCTGTGAAACCATCACAAGCGAGGGCACCATGATCATCTTTAATCAGGTACGTAACAGATGTTAACCTCTGAGTTCGAAAAAACGGCATTGTTACATGAGAATATCTAGCAAAATGAGATTGAGCTGCTTCGCCCGAAAAGAATATTTCGTACCTTGATATTTGTGGCATTACACCAAAGCTATGCTGACCGATTTGTGAAAACTCATCATTTGATACAACGACTCCCATCAGAAGCTTTTTAGCGGCTTCAGTTACTTTAGCAACTTCCAGACTTATAGTAGAACCGAAGGGACCTGTGTTAAACAAAGTTGTTGTTAAAGAAATTTCTTTGTTGGACAGTTTAACAACGTGTTTCGTACCAAACAAGTAATCTATCTCCGGGTCCTCTGTGAGTATTTGATAATTAGAAATTATCGAAGCAGCAACACCATCATCATAGAAAACACGAAGAGCAACCTTTTACAGAAAAAAACACGTAAGTTCCCGAAAACTCCGCATCACCTCAACGCGTACGGAGTAGTTGGTACCAGCGACTCTGATGCCTCCTGCAGCGTTGACACGGTTTGCCCAGAATTCTATGCCTTTGAACAGAGCATACCCTCTGGCGTTCTGAACTCTTGTTAGTTAAAATGTCACGTGTCCCTACTGCCATACCCAAACGTTTGCCGAAGAATTTCGAGTGGTACTAAGCCCCAAGACAAGAGTAGTTCCATTTTTAAGAGCATAACTCGTATACAACCAGGAAATACAAATGAGAAGTGCTAATAAGTTGTTGTAAGATAAAAGAGCTCAACTTCAAAAATGTAAACAAAAAATAAAACCGTTTTTCGTATTTTTAGCATACCAATAGCATATACACGTGTCATTTTCTTTTTAATTTTCTTATTTTGTATGTTATCTAATAGGAGATGCTACGTGTTGGGACTAATGTGAATTTATTGCGTGGTGTTGAGGAAAACTCAACGAAGTTTATTCTTACCAGGGCAGTGTACCGTTGCTCTTTTTATATAACATCATTTGCCCTACCTACGAAATGTTGTTTAATCCAATTTATTTGTTGCCATTGCGTACTCATTTTACCACAGCCATGAATTAGGTGTATATGGAAATAAAAACAACTTGGTGCGTCAAAATAAAATCATAGCATTTCTCGTTTTTTCACGTTCAAATCATGAAATACTGAAAACAAATGGTGGAAAAACGGTACGTTTTTATTAATAAATTACTCTGAAAGGTTTCCGCTGTTACCGCCGACTTCGTTCTTACCGCCAAACCTTCTCAAGCCACCTTCCGTTATCTGTACCCAAAAGTATTGCAGCTCCTGTTTAGAAAACCATAAGTATAGAACACAGCACATAATTATGATCTACCTTGAATGTCTTCAGTTCTGGCTCAGATTTACTTCTCACCAACTTCTTTTTTGGTGTTATCTTCCTTACAGCTGTAGTATGTGTTCTTTTAGGCCTAACCCGAAGTTTTGGACTCTCAGAGGGAGGTGTCTTATTTCGAATCGGAATTTCAGCCAAAGGTAAAATTCTCTGAGATCTTTTTTTTGCAAGCTCACGCCTTGTTCGCGGGCTATCGCCTCCTGGAATAAGATTCTAATACACGCATTAAAGACATTACCTCGTAATTAATTTACAAATATTGAAACAAAAGTAGGACTAATAACCGTACCGAAGATGATTTTGACTTTTTTTTCCTCCTTGCATATTTTTTCCTTTTCCGATTATTATTTCCAGAACGATCACGTGACATTTCTCTACTCAAACTTTTACTTTGTTCTTGATACTTGTCTTTCCATTTTTTAACTTCTTTTCGTAAATCAAGGGTGGCAGCTTTAAGATTATCTCTCCTATCGAGCAATCAGCAAAAACATTGAACAAAAAAAATCAACAAAAAAGTCATCCAAAAACTGATCTGTGCGCTTTTGTCGTACATGGTTTCGTATTCTTTTACTTCTTTTCTAAGCTCTTCTATCTCATCTTGAAGTGAACTTCGCTTATCAAGCAGTTGTATTTTTTCATCATCAATGAATTCTCTTGTTGATCTCCTTGACGTTAAGTTCCTCTGAAGAGCAACACATCCTTTGCCTTTAGTTATAGATAGCGCTCTCTCACCTTTAGGTATTTCTATAGATGATTCTTCATCAAAAGGCTCCGCAATAGCATCACACTCAAAAGGGCTTCCAGGAAGAACTTGTCCATTGTAAGATATACTTATAAGATACGTGTTAGGTTCTTCAGGTTCAAACAATGCTTCATATACACCTTGAGCTGGCTTGAAGCTGATAGATACCTGTAGAGAAGCAACGTTAAACTTCCATCAAAAAAAGAGAGGGAGACAAACTAGGTAGGCATGAATGTCGTACTGGTATTTGCTGTGCCAAGTCATCGTCAAGGAATGCAAAAGCAGAAAAATTGTTACAATTACCAGCCAATGTCTTGTTACCAAAAGAATCATGTGCTACTATTGTACAAACAAAGGTATTACCAATAACAACACTTTCTTCATCATGTTCACACGTGCACAAAGAGACATCAATTTCACCTTTGGATTTTGTTACACCTTACACCTTTACTGAAACAGTCTTTACTGTACCTGGTGCTATATTCACCTTGTAAGGGCTTGAGCCTAATATAATGGATTAGGATAAGTTGTTTGTATAATAGGTTGTACCTAAATGGTTATCGCTGTGTAAGACATCTACTGTATGCTGTGTTGCTGTTTGCGGGCTAAATGATGCTTCATATGTTCCTTCACTTATTTGATTTGGCTAAAGTATTGTAAGATTATAGTATGAATAGCCTACAGTGCTATTTTTAAGTGATGTGAACAAGTAAACTATGAGAAATCTGTATTTGTTTTAAAATCTTTTACATTCTGATATTACCTTTATAACATCGAAAAAATCGCCAGCTGTGATATTTATCTCTAATTTCTACTCAAATGTCAACAAGGTGGTTGATGTTCATCGCTCTTTTCTCGAAAAAAAAGAATGAAAACATGTAACATACTTGAGCATCACATAAAACGCCATCTTTCGTCTTACATACAATCTATACAATTGTTACATAAGTGAATAATCGTTCGCACTTATATTACGCACTTTGATTTGTTGAGGTTTTCCTACAACCGCTCTATGTGACTCAAAGGAGCAAGTAACTTCAGCTTTTTCCTTATCAAATACAAACACTTTTTTGAACAAACCTCATTAGTAACCTCTAAAACATACCTTCAATACTTTTACGCACTTTTTACTTTTGCTGTACGTAAGTACCTAATAATAGGTGTACAACCCCTTCTACAGATATCCGGTGGAGGAAAAGTAAGTGGATTTTGGTTCACATTTATAAATATTAGTCTAATTTAATGTTGAGTTAGTCTGGATCAGTCTTATTTGCTACTTTGTTCTTTTTCTGTACCTTGCTGTAGATAATTGTATAGGTAATTTCTTTATAGCGTTATGTTGAATATGTAGTTTCCTCAAAGAAGGAAATGATCCAAAAGAAGCAGGAATTGATTCTATTTTGTTATTATTAATTTTTAGCTCCCTAGGTGATATTGTTATTAACGTATACTTTCTAAATTATGACGTACCTCAAGCTACTCATTTTATTTATATCATGGTGTATTTCAACAATCTGGTTATTAGATATATCAAGCTCTTGAAGCTTTAATAGACTCAACAAAGGCCTACGCACGGAAAAAAGTTTAGTTAACATCTGAGTTGAAAATGTCACGTGTACTCTGGAAACTCGGTCAGTTTATTGCTCCCCAACCGTAGTATAATTAAATTCTTTAGTTGATCAAATGTATCTGGTATTGAAGAAAGCTTATTACGCGTCTAAAGAATTGTTTAAGAACATGTGATAAGTGTAAGTCTATGAACCTACAAATTCCAATTGTGTCAAAGAGCAAAACTGACCAAAACTGTCATCAAGTCCTTCAATGTTGTTATGTCTGACCTTTAGTACTACGCCCTGTTAGCAAGTGTAAATTATCATCACAGCAGTGCGGTACCTCTTACGCTACTATAAGGATAATCTGAAACGGGAAAGCTTGATAGGTTCAAGTTAGAAAAGTCAATTTGTCCAGATAATAAAGCAGGCTTTATCTTTGCGTTAAGCTCTTGCTCTAACGACAATATTAACAACATTCATTAAATTTGTACACTGAATATAGTACCGCTTATCGAATTTTGCTTCTTTGTAGCAATAGCTTCTGTACCGACTATGGTAATCGCCTGCTGACAAAGCATAGATCTCGCAACAGTTGTAGAACTTAATCGTCGCCTATATAACAATCACAACACCATAAATATCCTAAATACTTGCCTTCGCATTATTGCGGATCTAAATCACGTGTTAGGTAAGAAATATCACGTGTCTGATTTCGTAATTTTTTGATAACTTGCGAAACAAATGTACGTACTCTTCATCTTTTAATTCTTGAAAGTCATCTTCATCAAATATACGCTCAACGCGTTGTTGTGAGCCTATTTTTATAGTTGATCCGGTGCTTCTTTTTCTTTTACATTTTGATTGTTAGAAAATCGCTAAGGAGTGCTATAGATCGTACGATGAGCCTCTTTTAGGCCATTTTTTCTTAATCTTTTTTGTTAGCCTTGATCTCCTTGATACGTCGTGAGATTCTGCAGTATTTATATTTGGTGTTAATTTAGAGCCTTGGTCTGCCATTTAGAGCATTATAAAAGTCATTAGAATTACAACACGTCCACATAACATGAAAAAAAAGATATCTTTTGTGCACTATTTCCAGCGCAGTACAAATACTACTACAGATTACTTTCCGCCTGTAGTTCCGAGTGACAATGTACTTTAAGTAGCTAGAAGGGTTTATTTACTTGTTCTTGCAAAAAAGCGATACAACTTCTGTTTTTGGGTTAGGATATACGAAAGCTAAGCTCGTAGCGTGAGTAGGTAGGTATACGAGTATCACAAAGTGATAGAACGTCGATCGCCGCATCAGTTTTTATTAGTTTCACTGAAAAAGACAAAAAATATTCAAAAAAATGAAATCTCAACTTGTTTTTAACCACTTTTTTTTGCTAGGGACTATTTTTGTAAGTGGTTCACGCGTCTCATATCAATGCTTTAGCATATGTGAATGTATCTCTAGAACGAATGGCTCTATTGTTAAGCTCTAAGTGTGAAATAAATTATTTACTTTTTTACATGTTTTTTAGCGTTTTTTTTTAATACATAGCTAAAAAAGCTTCAACTGAGCTTCATTGAGAATAAGAAGATGATTCAAGCCTAGAATCGTCATAAATGGCTCTTGCAAATAAATTTCTGCGTTATGGGCTAAAATAAAGCTTATGGTACCAAAATATGAACATGTATGTACAATGTACCTTTAAATGACGTTTATCGCTCAGAAAACGCTTAAAACGTTGGTTTGCTGCGTTAATATTGTAGTCAAACCGAGTTCTCCAATAACGATGTAGGGCAAGCGTGTACAAGCGTTTAAATGATGTATATACATATAATAGCTATTTAACATATGTTAAGAAGGGTTTCAAGTCTGTACAGCCTTGCGTAATCTGTAAATTCCAATATTCCGTCCTCTGTTACCATAAGCAATTTTACGTTTTATGAAATACCATGAGTAATTGAAGGTCCCTGACTCTTTGAAAGTACAGTTCATGTACTGTGTATGATACAGCATAACTTTCAGCAATAGCTAAACAATTGTAGCAGCATAGTTTCAAAGAAACTGTTTTTGAAGATTCTCCAAGTAAAAACTAAGTTCTGTCTCTAAAACTCCTATAGTGGTAAACCATAGCTACAGCAAGCTTTGTGGCTGTCTGATGCAATAAATTACCAAGCAAGGGCGAGTTTTTTGACATTTTCATTAAAATATTTGTTCATCAACTTCTATGAAAAAGTAACCTCTGTGTTTTGATACCTAAATCATCAAATACTCTATAACTGCGCATATGTACACAATGGTTTATTAAGCACCTGCCGCCAAAAGAAAAGATTTGAAAAAGGTATCTGTGGGTTAGAATGATTGTTCAAAAAAATGACCAATTTACAGCAATCAGGTGTAGAGACGGGTGATGATAGCTTTATGTGGAACACTGAAAGTGATAAAAAATGCCAGAAACGACAGAATGTAATCCTTAATCACTATGGTATAAAAGAATTACCTGCAAAACATGGTGGCGATAGAGGAGAACAATATGATCCCAAGCAGTAAAAACTTGTTTTTAGTTTCAATGAAATAGTTGATTGAAGTACACTATTAATTACCAGTAAGTTCTGGTTCACATATATTATAGAGACACATGCATTCTGAAGCATACCCAAAATTTGGCCAAAACTAACGTTTTTGAGGTGTGCTAGACTTTTTTTGAAAGTGTGAACTGCTTACAAAAATCGTCCCTACGTCTGTTTGGCTTCTTTATATACGATTATAATCAACAATACTAATGGATAGTGAAAATAGGTGCAGTTCAATGCTTCTACATAAATGGATTTCTCTGCTTCGCACTGAGTGTTCGTGTAAAGGCGTCTTGAATAAGGCAGCCCTGCACAATCTCTTAGCTTGGGTGGCAAGTTATTTCGCTGTGACATCAATGTCACAAGTAGTATCAGTTGACACGTCCCGTTGGTCCATCGGCAATACGCAAAACAATTATTTACTAATATACGAGTTGATGTATCGCCGTAAAAAGGACCTCCAACTTGAACTGACTTACAACGACGAAATTTACTTCGACATTCGAGCTTTGAGAGGTGCCATGTGGCCCTTTCAAACTCCTACCTCCCCCCTCTTCGGGATTTCCCGGAGACTTAAAACCAATTGACACGATCACCTTTCACATCCTTTTGTTTTGCTTGCCAAAAAAAAAAGAAGAGGTCATGTTTTGTTAATGAAAGCAAGTTCGTTTGTTAATTAACTCTTTCAGATTTATTACAAATATTCCTTAAGGAAGCACTTTACAGTAATCCAAGTTTTGATATTGTTTTGAATTGGTCTGGAATCTCTTGCAAAGCAGCAACACTGTAAATAAAATGAGCGAAAGAAAAAAAAACATCAAGAAAAAAAACAAACATACCTAAACGCAACTTCTCGGTTTTCAGCTCTGTGCATAGTCCTAAAATACCACTATCAGTTTTAAGCTCAAAAGTAATATTCGTACTCATAATAAGGAACAAATTGAAAATTATCAAAACTTCTTGAAGGTAGCTGATCGTCGAACTCCTATACACTTGTTTAGTACTTTAAATCACTCACAAACATTTGTTAATAAGTAATATTGCATATTTGTCGTGCCTCCATTAGTTCCCAAGGTCCTAAACCAAAAAATAAGAAGACAACTCTTTTTTTTTTGCAATCTACTTTTTTAAACGTACCGTCGCCCACACCAACACAAATGATTGAAATTGGGTACTTTGTAGCATCAACTATAGCTTGAGTAGTTTCTCTTACGTTTGTCACTTGTCCATCGGCTATTATAACTGTACAAAATAAAGAGTAAATCGCTCAGTTGGTTTTCGGTCTAAAATAGTATGTTTTACCTAAAATATGATATCCGCCTTCCTCTTGTTGTACACGTATTGTCTCTCTGATCAAAGGAGCAAAAGACGTAGGACCACTGAGTTTTACATTTGGTGTTATTTCAGTATACCGTTGTATCACCTGAGGCGGTATATTAGGACGTGAACTGTTTCTTGGTTGTTGGTATTGAAAAAAAAAAAAGCGTACTTCAGTAAACCCATGGCAAACACGATCAGGAAAGAAAGGGAATACAGATCTATCTTTGGAACTAACATCACCAAATCCGTAAACCTAAGAGAAAAGTTGTGAGCAAAGCATTAATCCGCGAAAAGAAGGCGATTTCTTTCGTACAGGTATCAATTTATCATCATCAAAAGGCTCTAGGGTTTGGCCCATGATATTTATAACATCTGTATAAGGATTCTGACCACCCTAGCATTCAAGAGTCAGTAAGAATGATGAAAATCTGAAAAGGGAAAAAAAAAAAAAAAAGACCAACTTGTTTTTGACCTTTCACGTTTTTCTGCGTTTGGAGGACGCTCTGAAAGGCACGTGATACAAAATACAAAGAAGAAAACTAGTCAAGAGCTAAATACATTTAATCTAGGAAAAACGTTGTTGTGTTGACAAGGGTATCTTTAAAAGAGATTCCATGAAGCGGTTACTGAAATTACAAGATGATTTTTGGGTATTTGTTGAAAAACAATTACGTACACGTAAATCGTGTAGACATTGTCCACCAAACGTATTTTTACCGTTCCTAGTTGGATTGTTTAGTAAAACATTAACGACTATACCCGATAACTCGTATTGTTAGCACGTCGTATACACCCACGTACCATGTGTTTGATTTTGTGTAGTCTACTCCAATTACGACTGAATAATGTTAATATGCAGAAATATGTGCATTTACGTACGATTGGACGATTCTAGACCTGCTTGGCGGAGAGCAGCCTGGTAAACTGTTATGATTGTTAAAATAGTTTAGATTCTTACTTGTACTTCGGCCAGCGATTGGTATTTGTCTAGGCACCACTGTTAGAAACGAAGCGAAAAGAATAAAAAAGTTGTGTACCAGGGATGGCAACAAAACCGCCACGCGAAGAGGATGGTTGTCCGCGGACGGTTCTTGCTGATTTTGACTTGAAGAGGCCCAGTTTGAAGAGATTTTGTAAAAAGTGTTTAAAAACAACCTTACTTAAACTCAGAATAGTTAACCGAATACTCTACAACCAATACACAACTTCGTATTGTCTATTAAACGACTAATTGGCGTGTTTCTGTTATTAGTAATCAATTAAATTATGAAAGCTACTGCCTTGTTAGTTTTCGCGTTATTGTGTTTTATTGGCGTAATTGGCGCGTTAAGCGTACCACCATCCGAAGCAAAGAGCGCCTGTTCGTGTTTCCTTTTTGATTTGTTATGTACTAACGCTACCTCTTCTTAGTGTACCCAGCGTGGGCGCATCACCATTGGGTTTGGTTAAGTGCAGAGCAAGCAAATCAAGTATCAGAGCTAACCCTAGTAAAAGACTATCTAGGTACATAAACGTGAATACCCAGTTGATCGTTTAGAAAACTTTCGCGAATAAGCAATTCTTTCCTAAAACACCAAACCAAGTTTCATTCGCTCTGGTGCCGCCTACTAACGCTAACAACCTCTCTAAAAAGCACGGAATATTAAAGTTGGCGCTGTTGACATTGACTCTCAATGGGCTACTGGAGACAACAACTTTATTTGGAATGCAGAAAAATATCGTGATCCTGCTGGCATGGTTAAAGAGTTCCATGACATGGGTAAACAACAATCTGCACTGATTTTTTTTAGTGTTCTTCGTTTCACTTATACGGTAACCAATAGGTGTCCGTGTAATATTGTGGGTTACGTCTATGGTAGATACAGACTCTAGTAATTTCGCTGAAGGCTTAGAGAAAGGCTACTTTCTCAATGAAGGTAAAAATCCATAAAAACAAGGAAACTAACACTGATGTTTCCAGGTGAAACAATAAAATGGTGGCATGGTGAAGGCGCATTCATGGATTACACAAATCCAGAAGCATTAGATTGGTGGCACGAACAGATGCAAAAAGTAATTGACATTGGTATCGACGGGTGGAAGTGTGATGGGACAGATCCCTTTGTATTTGAGCTTATCGTACCTTATGGTCATAAGGGTGTCTTATCTCATAGGGAGTATGCTGACTCTTATTATCGCGACTTCTTTTACTACACAAAGAAAACAAACCCTGAAGCACTCATAAGTACGTATTGTCACGCGTTGGTGGTATATGTTGGTGGAAGAATTATTCGTGACCTTTTTCTTCTTTTTTCAGCGCTCACGTGTATTTTTTTTTCTAACGTTCGTGTTAGTGGCTAGGCCAGTAGATTCTTTTGATAATATACTATACCTTGAGTTCGCACCAAGGGATGTTGTGTTTTCTGTAAGCGAAACAAAAAAGTCAAGCTGAAAAAAGTTTGTTAATAAGTTGATATAGGGCTGGACAGGTGATGCTGATCCTACGTTTGCTGGTATGCGCGAGATGTTAAACAATATGTTTCATTCAGCTTGGGCAGGATATGTAAACTTTGGTAAGCACAAAAAGAAATAAGAACAAAAAAAAACCGCTCCAAAGTTTTATGGGGAAACCCAAATATGTAGAACTTTGTCAAAAAAAAGTCGAAAATTCGGCACACTAATTATCCTATATTATGCCATAGGAACTATTTAGAAAGCCCCCCCTTTCAGGGGGGGTTTGGGGGGGGCAGAGCCTAGCGGCGACTGAGCGCCATAACCCAGTTGTCTCCCTTTGTGGCGAACAGTTCAATATCACTTTGACATTTATTCGACTTTTTTTTCGACATTTTAGTACACACCGTTTTATGGTTTTTTATGCCGTTTAACATTGCTTTATAGGTACTGACATCGGAGGTTATCGTAATGGGAATAGAACAAAAAACCTTTTCACAAGATGGTTTCAAATGGGTACATCAATAGAGCGTTTCGTTCTGTTAAATTAATATTCAAACAGGCGCTTTTACACCATTAATGGAAAATGGCGGAGACGGCGAACACAGACCGTGGATGTGGGACAACACAAACAAGACACTAAACACATATCGAGATTTTGTGGATATGCACTATCAACTAAATACGTACCTTCTATCTGCCGGAACAACTGCTTACGAACAAGGTTTTATTTTACTAGCTTACTACGCAATACATTCTTAACCGTGCTCTATAGGTATCTCGGTGATGAAGCCTATTGCCATACAAGACATTATTCCGTATCATTCATGGGATTTTATGTTATGGAAAGACATACTTGTTTGTCCTATAGTGGAAGACTCCCTCATCCGAGAAATAATTTTCCCAAAGGTAATGTTATTTACATTGCACCAGCTAAAGAGCTTCATGTAACTGTTTTGTTTGTTTTCAGGGAAATGACTGGGTTGATTGGTGGAATGCTTCACTTGTGTATGAAGGTGGTACAACTCAAGTGTTTGAGTTTCCAATGGACAGGTACAGAGGACTTTCTCATTGCGAAATGGGTTCTTATTTTTTTCATAGATTTCCTGTTTATCACAGGAAAGGATCTATTATCCCTCTTAATGTCGATTCAAAGGTTGCGTACCATGGAGATGCATCACATGAAAATTTCTTGACTGTTTTGATTCATCCTGTCAGGTAACGTTATATACTCCAGTACCAGCATTTGTAGTTAAAATATCAAATAGAGGAAACGAAGAGTCATTTACTGCTCGTTACTACAAAGAAACAAGCCAAGATCTTATGTATGATTGGACAAGTGAGGACCTAGTAATCAAGGTATGCTCGTTTTATTAACCTCAATTATATGATAGTTAACCTTCTGTTAGACGTCAACACATGCTAAGAAAGTCATTATCTTATTGAGAAGTGTGACTTGTCCGAAGTCAATATACGATGTAATCAATGCTGCTACACTCCCTAAAATTTTATCAAAAGCTCAGCTATCTAAATCCGGTAATGGCTTCTATTGTGATTTATCACGTAGTCAAGTATTTGTGCTTATTTCAAAACAAACAAATGGCGTGTGGATAAGTATTGACAGTAGTATTAAACATTTCTAAACCTTCGAAAAAACCAAAATAATAAAAAACGTTTTTCGTAATCAGAGATCCAGTCCTTTGGTCCGTGATGTTCCGTGTAGACTATGTAAATCATTATTGATGTCTATAATCTATTGGCATGTTATCGTTCACGAAACCATTGCATTGGAAATGCTGTATGGATATAAGTGAACTTTGTTTATGATATTTATTTCTGCATTCTTGAATTATTAAAAAGCGACTTGTGGCTTGAGTTAAGGCATAAGTTCAATCTAATTTATATTTATTTTAAACAGTCAGGCGCTACGATCAACCTCATGGGTGGGAGAATATCAAAGGCAAGGACGTCGAAAGTATCTGCCGTGATCACTTGTGCGTGTCATACTTTATTTCAACGGTTTCACGGTTTTTAACTGCATTGTAGCGTTGATATTTTGGAACGTTACGTTGAAACCTTTAAAACCGATATCAACCGCCCCTAGCGGGTTTGACATTGGTATAAACTCTCTCCAATGCGCTATTTTGCCGTTTTAGTAACATTTCTTTAACTAGACCATAACGCGCCTGTACCGGATCACGATACATTCTATATCATATTTGAGTATCTAGAACCACATAATATATTAAAAGCAGGACAAGTATGTAAGGTACGAGTGGTAGGAAGATATTTCTTGTTCGTGAAACAAAAATCACTGAAATAGTGCGTTTTTTGGCTTTTTTGTCATGACTGTTTGTTTTAGAGCTGGTAGGTTATTTCTGTACTCTGATGATATTTGATTTCGTTCCAGAAAATATGAGATTGTCACGTGCGCATAATATGTGTAGGTACAACATTGTCAGAGAGGACAGCTTATGGTTATCAGAGATAAAGAAAATATCCGATAAAGATTTTATCAAAGACATTGATCTTAACAGGTTCTCAAACAGTTGGGAGCTCGTATTCAAAGCTTATTGGTTACCCTATTGTTTGCATAATACTCAATGGAAGTTTAACCATGTTGGCGCTGATGTATGTCGACCAGGACGAGAACTTTTGTGGGTTTTTTTTCTGACTTTTTTCTTTTTAAGGTATCTAACTATATTTTTGCACTACTTCCAGATGGTTAGTACAATACGAGTTGATGAAGTCGATTTTATATTAACGCGATTATATAGGCCGTATGTTATCAAAGGATCCTAAGTACTACTACCAACACAGAGATAGGTACCAAAACTTAAAGAATTGTTTGTTGGGTTTTCTAGAATGCAAACTTTCTTTAAAGATGGTCTCGTGTTGGTAATATGATATTAATATCAGTAAACATGTGTTTTGTTATTCTTATTGGTACACTGGAATGTAAAAATGGAAAAGTTGAATTCATGACTGGACAAGCATACAATGCAAAGGTACAACCTTCTCAACTCCATTTTCAATAACATTGTCGTAGAATAAAAGTTGGGTTTGGACAGCTAGAAGGTAAGCCCGAGCCTAATTAAAATTCAAAAACATCAAGAATTTTGCTCGCTGTTAAACAACCAAGTTTAGTTGTAAAAATCTAAACAACCACGTGTTGTTGCTTCAAACTGATTCCGGTTTTTTTCTTCATATTTTTTGGATGATTTCCATTGTACAAAATAAAGTACTCTTAAATTCTTTATGACACACATGTGATAGTGTTACGTAACCTTATTATTACTATTAGGCAACCACGCAATATAAATACAACTATCAAAGATAAGACCTTGTATGACTTGAATCAATCAGATCCAAAAGACTACGCTAGCGTCTATAAGCAACGCCAAATTATGACATACTTTGGAAAGTCTATAAAAAACCATCTACAGTCTTTTGATATTGCACATCTCTTTTAGTAAAAATAAACTACTGACACTAGTAAAACCTGTTATCTACTGAAAGTGACAGCTGTTGTGTTCGTTACAATTATGATTGTGTAATACAAGTTGAAGTTCTGTGCACTAGACTGTCATATACATGCGTCACGTGATCACTTACATGACTTACACTTATATATTCATGGCTAACTCGTTATTAATTCTATAAAGCTCTTACTTTCCTTATTCGCTAATTCTAGGTTCCGTAAATTATCTAATCGTTCACATATTGGTCATCTGTGATGTCCATGTAGACTATGTAAACCATTATCGATGTCTATAGTCTATTGGAATGTTATCTTTCACGAAACCTGTTCACGAAGTCACTCGAAGTCTATTCAGGATGTTTCATACGCCACGAGTCTAGAAACGCTCATTAAAGATCTTGTAACATGTTCATGTAATAAACAGATTTAACCATTACACAAGCGCTAAAACATCTCTTACATAAACTGAATACGTGGCAGTGCGAATTATTTCTAAGCCTTTTCTCGAAATTTGTTACAACTTCTCTTCTCTGAACGATAGTATTATTTTGACTTAGGCTCAATACTAGCACTTGGTACGACCACAAAAATCTGTGACTCATCCTTTACGCGCAATGGTACCAAGTTTAACTTAAAAACGTTTTGTAACTCTTTTAACAGAAGTTATCGTACATATACCACTCAAATGGCCATTTAAGAGCGTATTTGGCTGATGGGGTACTATTTGAGCTATCTCCAAGCATTCAACTACCAAATCGCGTATTAAAGCCTGAGGCTAAATCCAGTAATACAAGTGATACTGTAGAAGACGATTGCATTATTAAATCAACCCTTACGCACTATACAGTAATTATTTTTGGTTGAAAAAACAACTAATTTTATTGGCAGGTTAACAAAACTGACTTCATTGCTTTGACCTCTACGTTGAGACAACACGATGATACAACGCTTGCCATAGATATAAAGGTATCTCAATTTTTCAAAGACATCATGTTTCATATCACGTGCACGTTGAGTGAGGACACGTGGCACCAAGGTTCAGTAAAGGATAGCAATAAATCTGAAAAGAACTACTTAAAGATGCAAGGACGTAGAGGTTTGTTAACTGTTTGCTATCCCTAAACTAAAGTAATTATAGAACGATTCGAATCAGACATGATCGAGTGTACTACAGCATTTGGAGCTCAAATGAAACTGTGGATAGTAGGGGATAACGACAGAAAATACAACGTAACTATTGTAAATGTGAGGTTGTGTTGCTGATGTTTTTACGTTTAAGAACTGGGAAACAGTACCAAAGGCAGGTAGAAACCCAAAACGAGGTAGTCCAGAGAGCGCATCATGTACTTTAACATGTGATGTCAGTGTGAGTAGACTAATATAGTAAACAAGTTCCAACTAAATGTTGTTTCTAGGCTGAAGAAGATGTTGCATTTACTGTTTTTATACAGACTAAGGATGTCATCTTACACAGTCTCATACCACCTATTATTTCACCAGAACAGCTTAGTCATATACATACAGAAGGATATCAAGGTACGACACCACTGATTCATACAATAATTATCACTAAATTGCCTACCAAAGTATTTCCTGGAGTTGTACCGCAACATTTACTTCATAGCGCTGTTCGTGCCATAAACCATCAAATCGGTTTAGGTTTCTTAAAAGCAAAACAAGAGCGTGAAGCAAGCAAGAGTATGTTAGCTAAAATTCAGGTCCTACAAGGTTGTAACTTTACGTTTTTTTAGAAACAGACAAGAGTAATATTGGCTTGCCCTCAAGGCCCAACATGAAAGGTAAACAGGGTAATATAGGAAACTACTTCCCTGCTCTGAAGCGTGCCTCTGTCATCAAGGATTTGTTCAATAATTCAGGTGCTGTTGATATAATAGAACAGCTTCTTGGTGTTGGTAATGTAAACCATGCTGGCTCAGTACAAATAGCATTACGGCATCCTACATCACAAGATTCTATGATTAGGTAAGAATTTTTTTGTTAAAGTACATTCGATGCTTGCTCATGGTTTCTTTTCTTAGCCGTTTGATTAAAACAAAAGGTGGTGAGATTAATACAATACCTTCTCGTTATCATATTGATGGTAAAAACTTTGGTGATCCTAACCCAGTGAAGAACTTTCATAATTTTACATTACTTGTTGGAGTTGTAAGTCAATTTGTTTTTAATGACAGAGCAAACGTTCTTGTTTTTTTGCTTAACTTTCTTCATAGTTTCTTAAAGATTTGGAATTTGTAAACTACGGTAATCTAGTCGTGTTTCCTAAAACGCATACAAAGGTACAAAATTTCTGAAAAGTTACAAACTTAACAGTTGATTCAGCATGCAAAAATATTCGAAACTGAAGGACCTACAAGTTGGCTTGAAGAGGATGCTCCGGCATTCTTCTGCCAGGATCCTAAACTCCCCAAAGCCAAACAAGTACGTTCTTTTGAAGTTGACAGCGATGGTGTTGTATGATTGAGCTAATTACTATGTTCTAGGTAACGGCAAAAGCTGGTGATATTGTCGTTTGTCATTACTTACTTGGTCATGGTGTTGCAGAGAATTTATCTCCTTTTACGCGTTATATGATATACTTTAGAATATCTAGTAAGCATCTACGCGATCACAAGCTTGAGACTATGACTGACTTATGGATGGACTGGCCATCAATGAAGAAGAAATAAAGAATAAGTAACTTTTACAAAAGCGCACTTAAAAAAACTTGACTACCTCATTGTTTGATCTAATTATTACAAAGATGTCCCTTAGAAAGTAAGTTGAAACTAATAATGATTATACAGATACGTGGCGGTGTTATAAATTACATTTAAAGATATTTATTTGGTTGTAATCTTTTGTCTCAATGCTCCAAAGCTTCTATCCACCCATCATCCAAAGCAATATTAGAATCATATACAGCATACTCTCTCTGTGATGAATGAATTACGAATCCATTCTTCTTAAAGTCATCCACACAACTAGCAAAGCGCTCGCCAGCTAATGTTTTTCCAATACCATACATTCTCTGTGTAACAAATCTAAACTCTCCTCCGTCTTTTTTTTTTGTCATGGCATTTCTTGATAGATGTGCCACGTGATTATCACATAATTTTTGTAAAATAGAGGTATCTTCTGATTGACTCTTTGTCAAATCAAGCTTGATATGAAACTCAAAATAGTTTGTTGAAGGAAACTTTAAAATTTCTTCTTTTGTGTCTGGCACTCCTTTGTTTGAAAACATTGCTTCTATCTTTTTTCTAGTTACTTTAAATCCCCCTTCTTCAAGCTTTTTCGCTATTTCATTACATTTAGCGTATACTGTGGTTATGTCGCCTCTGTAGGGATTCATTAAACGAATTATGGTTATAAGTGTTTAATTGTACCTGTGATAGCTTGATGTCATCATCTGCGTTGGTGTAAGCCCAGTTTCGAGCTCTATATACAAGGGTTTGCATTTTAGCGTTTTACATAAATTTTTGAACTCATCAATCGTCTTAGAGGCTTCTCCTTGCGCTTGTGTTTGCGGTGGCTTTACTGTTACGTGTACTTCAAATAACTACAGTTAAAAATCAACAACAATCCTTTAATAAGCCTCCACAAACGATTAACAGCCGTAGCGCTATTATTCAGCTTTTATGTAAATTTACACAATTATGAACGTACCCCACGTATTTCTTGCATTGCTGGTTATATCTTCGTGTTTAATTATACCTGTACACGTCACTACAGATTAGAATATGAATGAGGTTTCCACTAAATGTCTATATTATCTGAATTTTCTTTCGCAAAGTTGAAATACGGTCCGAAACGGTATTTTGGCCACCTCTATTCTTAAGAATCGTGTGAAACACACTTAATCTATGAGATTTCATATAGAACTGAGCCACTTTTCTGCCAATTAACAAGAAACTAAACAAATTCATCAATCAACAGCATCACGTCAACATTTATGAGAAAATTTGAAGAAACTAGTGTTCTCTCGTCTTTATTCATTTTTATACTGTAGTGTGTATACATTCCACCTGTTTTTTCTTGGTCGTAATCTACAACCGTTGCAACAATCCAGTTTTGTAACAAAAGACAGCTGTCAAGTTACCAAATTTAATTAAAGAATCGTACGTTGTAATTTTTTCGGTACAGTCTTCATCTTTAGATGCCAATAATGCACATTCTGAAGCAAATAGAACGTCTTCTTTTCTTCCATTTATGAATAGCTGCTTATGGCATTGTTCGTAGGTATCTCCGGGACAGTCATGATGACTCTTACCTCCCCACCAAAACCCTTGAACTCCATCACAAGAAGCATTCACTGTCTTGTTTCCAAGTCTTGGTACCACGAGTGGCTCTATCAAAACGGGTTCCAAGTCACAGTTTATACAATCATCAGTGAGAGGCCATTTAGGTATAGTATTAAGAGAGAGATCTCTGTTGTTATGTGCGGACTGACAATCAATACATTTGTCTCCATGTCTCCATGGAATATTTTTTTCTTTTGGAGTGACATAGTCAGGGAAGGTACGTCCTGAGTTCTTAATGTAGCATGTTGAGTGATATGCTGGATCATCTTCGAAAACGATTGCATTTATACCAAAAGTATCGGAAGGAGCACGTGGGATAACATTAAAACAGTAAACTTGATCGACAGGTTCATCGAGTGTACTAATATTTAGGTACTCATAGCAAGAATCATCAACAAGCCCAGCGTCGTCATTGTATCTTGAGTTTAATACAGTCAAAGGCATAACAGTAAACCCAGCACAATAATGAGGAGCGCAACCTCTAGCACAGTAAGACAAATCGTTATAAACTCGAGAACATCCTGCTCAAAAATTAGTATGTTGGGTTTTTTTAGTTGCTGTACCAAATCCTGTTTTGTATTCTGGATAGTAACAATGATCGACACGCCTATTGAATTAAGTTTTGAGATAGAAGGTAAAAAATACGCACGTGAACGTTGTCTGAGCTGCTTGAATACCATAAATATTCGCAACTTGTTCGTCAACAACATCAACGTCAGTACAATCTCTGTATCCTCTCCAAAGCCAATGAACAATGTACCTACCTTTCCCAGATCTACTCGGTATTGTAATCTTTGCTGTATCAGAATCAGAACCTCTGTCTCCGAGATGTTCCGCTTTTAATATCGACTCAATCCAAGGCATATTTGGATTCTCATACTCAGCATAGTTATTGTTAAAGTATTCTGGTTTGTATCTCATCAAACGAGCATCATCAAGCCACTGACCAAACGTTTCTGGTCTCGGGACAAAATCAGGATCACTCTGTTTAATTTCTTCAACATAAAGATGTTCCATGTGAGAAAGATCATCTCTCTTTCTGAGCTGACGATGGAATACATCAATTGTTTTTATTGTATTCGGAGGAGCTTCGTCAAAGTACTGATTTATGAGTTCTGTTGTATGTAGCTTCAGTTTGTCTTCGTACATTTGATGTACTACAATAAAGTAACTATAATCAGTGTGACCTGCTGTCCACTCTAACTCGAAAGGCTGATTTGGCCCGACTTGAACGTGTGGTCCATTTTGGATTTTGGAAGGACAAGGCGTTTCTGTACTCGCAAAACTTCGTCTACTAGCACCGCTGTTCCAGTTGTGACAGTGTGATGCATCAGGAAACACCACCAAGCTTACAAGCAAAGTAACAATGAAAGTATCTAATAGTGCTCTCGGTCTGCGCGAAGTAGGGTTCGAGAAACCACAAACAAAGCAAGTAAAGAGCAACAGAATATATATAGCTGGATGTGAGTATGTTGTTGGCCTTGTAGGAGCTACTGGCTCTTTAGTAGTACGAACACTTTTAAAAACCCGAAATCTACAAAAAAGTAAAAATCACATGTTGTTTGGCGTCTGAACATTACCCATAGTCTTCGCCTGTACTATCAGAATCGCAATGAACACTTAGGTGAAACCGTATGCCAGTTAGCCGAAAAAAATCTTAATGCAAAACAAAATTAATAAGGTCAAGCCACGCGCTACAAAAGACGATATTGTTTAGGCTCAAACATACTTGGAGAGTCGCTAGGTATCCGTCCACCAGCGTAGTTATCCGTCCTTGAACCCATCATAGCCCTGCTCTTAATACGCTCAGGCTCTGTAACCCGAACAGTTTCGCTCCCAATTGTGACTTGCTTGGCTTCCCTCTCTGACTCCACTCGCCCCCAATCGGTACTGGTAGTGTTACAACAATAAACGATTGAAGGCTTCACGCTAGAGGTGTATACTGTGAATAAACCTGCCACAGACAAAAAGTATAGCCACGAGGCAATCATTGTCTAAACAGAAATTTAGCACTTAATTTCGGACTTTATTGTTGATTAAACGGCACAACGAAACATTCTTGTTCAATACTATTAACTTCTAGCTATGAAGATTTTCTAAAATTCCACAGTTACTCACTGTGACGTACCTTGCTGGTGCTTCAATTAGGCAATATTGAGGTGCAGTTAAGCGAGTTTAAAACGCTTGGCTTACCACCAATCATTATGATATTTGTTTTTGAATTTATTTGTACAATGTACAACACACGAAATCGTGTGTAGTTTTTCTTTTACCTTTCTTTTCGTACAAGCTTCAAGCAAAACCTTTTTTTTTTTCAATTTTGTGTTCACGTAGACTTTGCTGCATTGAACTGCTTCAATAGACGTATGAGCGTAGTTTCGCTTGCAACCCCTTTTTTTAAAGTCCCTGCAATAATATCACTATGCCTCATCATAAAATTAAAGCATGCTTGTTGAACACCGGCCAAATCATAAGTATCAGCAAAAGAAAGTAGTTCCCAAATATTTGACGCATTAACATTTTTACCAATACCAACAGTAAGCTCTGTATAAAATGTACCAAGGGATAAAAGATGAGAAACTTCAAACAGTCTTGCCCAGTCTGTATCAGATAGATCAAGCTTTAATGGCTCTGTACCAAGGTATATATACTGTAGAATTATTTTAAGCGTTGATGCTGCTACCTACAAAAAATAAATAAGGACAAAAAAAAATGTGACACATGGTTTTACGAAAAATATGAGAATGTCAAAACAAAATGTCATAAAGTAGTAACGAAAAATCACAATGATTACTAAACACGATTTGCGCTAACTACTTCAAAAAAAATGACGCCTTGAGCGTGTCACATGGCTTGTTGGCTGTCCATGTGCCCCAGAAGCTCCAATTTAACAAGAAAGTATAAGACGTACCTTAATTGACTTAAAATCAACAACACCTTTAATTTTTGAAAGTAAGTAAGGATTGTAAGCTAAAAGTGTTTGTTTTTACCATTTTGAGATTCCAGCATCTGATTCATAAACATGCCATTAAAATACTCACTCATAGACGCCAACACTATTTTATGTGCTTGAAGCGGTTCATGATCTGTATCTTCAATAATAATAGACACATCAGATGTTTTTTTACGTAAATCATCTTCTAACAGCAACTTTTCAATCCCTAGTCAAAAACGTTAACCAAAAAACTCCAAACTTTCCAAGTACCAAAAAAAATAAATAAAATAATGTACCTCGAGAAAGTGTAGATGTCTTCTGTGCTTTTTCGAAAGGATTTTCAAGCTTTGATGGAGGTTTTTTGTTTTGTGCATTCTTGTCTATGCATTGTAAGTAACGTTTAAAAGAAAATCGATGGAACAAGCAACATACTGTCAAACTTATACCGGCGCCAATTTATATAGGCAGAAAGCTCTTCACTTGAATAATCCATATCGGCAACTGCGCTTTCTAAGCTTTGTAAGCTCCAAAAACCAGTGCATTGCTTAATAATCCTAATACATAAGATTGTTAACACATAATAGCATATAGGATCATTTAGTACCATTTACACTCCTCTGCTAACTCTATGAACTTGTACTCTTCTGCGATAGCATATAGTTTAAGTATTACCTTAATATTATTCAAGTCCTTCACCGGAATCTCATCTAGGATCGCTGTTACAAACATACCGCAAAAAACAACAAAAAAACATACCACAATAGCAGTATGTAAGCAAAGAAAGCCATAAGCTTTCGTCCAAATCAAATTTTTCTGGATTACTTTTAACAACATCAGCAAACGCTTCATTCCTTGGGTTGATATAAGCTGTTTAAATGTCACGAGCATATAACGCACCTAGCACATAATAAAGCATAGTGAGCATGTATTGATTGTCCATCTTTAATAGGTATAACAATATCAGCAAGATGAGGATTATTAAGCCACCTTGAAAACCTACAGTATCATTTATAAGTCTATCGTTAAAAAAATAGAATTCTAGCAGTACGTGTTGGGTAAGATATGTTCACGAATCGACAGTAAAAATACAGAGCGTAATGATATATATTTGTGTGCATCGTTAAGCCCTATAGAGCATTAATAAACATCAAAGAGGCTACAACTACTTATATACTTACCACCTAATAGATATACCTCATTACTAATTACAGCTGTAGCATGATAACAGCTTGGTTCTGGTAATGGTCCACGAACATGGATGGGTTGCCAGTTTTTTTTTAATGTATCGTACATATAGGTACTATTAGAGCATTTGACTTCGTCAAAACCTCCAACAAACACTATGAACCGATGTCTGAGTACAGCAGCTAAGAATTTATTACTATGTCATTAAGAGGTCTTTAACAATTGATAAATATTGCTCGTGTTGAATTCCGCACCTTTCAGTCGATATACGGGTACAGGTTTCTCACCAGTTACATCAGGTTTCGTCCAAGTCGATGTAGCTAGAAGTATATTCAGTACAAACAGATGAGAAAGTAACTATACGTGGATCAAATACAAAAATGTCATTGTAGCAACGTGTCCCGTCTCTACCGCCAAACAAATATAATTTACCATCAACCGCACAGGATGTATGTGCACTATGCAGGTCAGTAAATCACCAACAAATATAATAGAGAGATATCCTTTAGCGAAAAAAAAAAAGAAGTTTTTACCTGCATTTAGGAGGTGCATTGCCTTCTTTAGTTTTTGCTGCACTCCAAGACTGAGTCTCTAAACAAGGGAAAAATAAGTACAAAAAAGATATTTCTTCCGTATAGTCAGAAAGCAAAAATCCACAAAATAAAAAAAAATAACGACATTACAGTACCAGTGTCAAATATGAACATATCATTCAGCAAACTAGATCCATCGTATCCACCATAAATATAGATATTTTTACCAATTACAGCAGCAGAGTGAGAGTTCCTAGGTTTTGGTGTAGGACCACTAGCCAATACAGTTTCCCATTTATGTTGTTCTAAATGCGAAAACCTGAGTAAGTTACTGTAAAAAACCGGGCAACGTTTTTAGTTTTTATTTGATTTAACGACGCGAACTTTTACTGAAACGTACGTGTATCAAACACATGTAAGTCATTAAAGCGCCGTTTGCGACCTTGTCCGCCGAATATGTATATTTTAGTTCCTACCACTGACGCAGAGTGGCATCCACGCGGTGGGGGCCTTGGTCCTGTCATTTTCGGCCGTTTCCACTGCTTTTTTTCTTTAATGAGTGAGCTGAGTGGAAAGTGGAGCAAGGAGCTTTTGCGTACGCGCTTGTAAGTAGTATATGTCGTTTGTATACCTGTGCGACCCATCATACCCACCAAACAAATATATGTTCCCGTTAACGACCGAAGCTGAGTGGTAGCCCATTGGTTGAGGGCACTTGGCAAATAATCAGAGAGAACTTGTAAATTAACGTACATCTTCTCTAGGAAGCTTCACTTCCTTCCATTCCATACGTAAGTATGATGTTTCCATATTTTAAAGTCCTGTACTTTTTGACGAGTTCGTCTTTGTAGACCGTATTAGTTATCACGCATCCGTTAACGCCTGTTAAGAATTGAATAATCTATTAAGGCGTCAATAACTAAACAGTCGAACGGATTCATTTACCTGAAAAGGAAACTATCGCGAGCTTATCACGCAATGTACTGTCGAGAAAGTGCATAGCTCTTCAGACAGAAAGGTAAGCTTAAAAGTTGCCAAAAAGTCAACTTATTTCACGCTTATTGGGTATTTGTGCCTGGTTTACGGTTCTCTTCGTGCAAGCACCAGCAAATTATACCTTGGAAGCTATTAAGTGGTTTTTGTAAATGGGTAACAAAAAACGAGCTGCTTTATTTGGTTTAGCTTAATAGAATAGCAGGTCTGTATCGCGGTATAGTGTGTACATTGTTTGTTGCGGTTTTAGTGCCATTTGTATATTCACAAGCAGAACCACAAACAACACAACCAGTACCTCCTAATGTTTTTGGGGGCAGTGATGCGCGAGCTGTGGCGAGTGATGGTGCAGTACATGTTTTGGTGGGAGACTTTGACTTTGGTACGGTTTATAGCTTTTGTTAGTAGCTAATGGTACTAGCTGAGGTAATCAATGGCGAAATACGAAACGTATTCAAGGGCGAAAAATCCCGGCCGTATATAGGCGCAGAAGTTGTTGAAACAGACATTGGGCCTCAAACCGTCCTATTCAAGTTTGCCGCTTCCGGTGAATTTGGTATTACGATCGACTTAACCATTAATGGAACTGTGCAACTTGCTGATCATACAAAATTAAGTGATGGTCCAGATGTTATTACGGATTCGTGGAACATTATCTCTACTACTAGTGGTCTTCGTAGTAGCACCTTACGAATTCAACTATCAACACATAAATTATCAAGTGACAAATTCCTTTTGACGACAGAGGCAGCCATTATTCTTCTTGACTTTAGTCAAACAACTGTCACTCCTACTACAATATATGAAGTTACGCCTCCTTTAAGTATTATTAAGACAATAGTTACATCTACATCGGAGACAAAGTTGATTTATGGTGCGTTATAATGCTGTTAGTTTCTAATCTAACTTTTTTTGACAGGTCAGTCTTCATTGGGTGACACAATGTTTACAGAGTGAGTGTTTTCTTTTTTTTTTTTGTTTAATACTTAATTTTCAAAAACAAAGGCTTGTATTCAACGGTACAGATTGGACACCTTCGCTACCAGTATTGTTGGAAAATTGCGCAATTATTGATCAACTATTACCGTTTACTGATGGCAATGGCGAAGAGTTCATTATTGCTGGTTGTACAGGTGACACTTCGAACGCTGATTTTATTGTGTGGTACCTCCTATTTTTGCAACATTTTCTCGTTAATTATATCCAGTAGTTAATATTAACTTTTTCTTAAAAGGCTAGACGCCAGTAACCTGACAATGGAAGTGGAAAGATATACATTACCAAATGATACTGAACTATCCACTATTACAACTGCTAACAATTATCTGCGTACTGGCCCAGGTTTGTATTATGGTACGAGCGTTTAACATTATATTCTTTAATTGGCTTATTTCTTATCGCACAATTTTAGCTTTTACTTCTTCTGGTGGTTTTGCTGAAATTCACCAACTTAATCGTGCAGCTAGTAAAAGAGTACTTAATAGTGCTAACCTCCTAACTACAAACTTTGAAAGAATGGGTCCATGTACGTTCTTTTAATTCATACGTTTACTCCACGCGCATGAAATAAATCAAATATATCTGTTTTATTGAATGATAGTCCATGAAAATACGGACACGTGTCCTAGCACTAAGCCTTTTTCTCTTTCAATAACCTAATGTTGTTTTTGTTAGTTATTTTTACTGATCTGGATAATGATGGAAACGAAGATATTTTCAGTGCTGGAACAGTCAACGGTGCAGTAGTACCGCTGGTAGATATTACAATCCCTCCAGCTGTACCAACGACTTCTCCACCCACGACCGCTCCACCTACAACTTCTCCACCAACGACTTCTGCTCCAACAACGGCACCACCTACAACGTCTCCACCAACAACGTCTCCTACAACTTCTCCTCCTACAACTTCTCCTACGACTCCTACAACTGCTTCTCCACCTGGGACTGTTATTGCTCCTGTTGGCCCTAGTAACCCTTCAAATCCTTCAAATCCTTCTACGCCGTCAGAAGCTACAGTAATAGGAGAGGAACCTAGCGAGCCAGCATTATTTATTTTCATTATTATCCCACTTGTAGTTATGGCTGTGTTGTTGGTGATTATTATCATAATCATTCTCATTGTTCAAAAAAGGCAACGAAGAAGACGTGAAATTACTTCTAGTGCATCAATTGATGATAATAACAGTGTACAGCTCATTGATAACGGTAAATATGGCGCCATTTCAGCTAGAGGTAGAGTGAAACTATTTTTTTTTTAAAACTAGTGATTGGTATCTAACAACGATGTTTAGAGCCAGAAAACAGTATGCATAAAACAAGATCTCAATTGAGTATCACGGGAAACAACGTGATTATATCAAATGCTATCACTACACAACGTAAGGACGAATGGCTTATTCCTTTTGAGGATCTTGAGTTCCAAGATGTGCGTTTTGCTGGTTTTTTTTTCTTTGTTGTTAACTTATTATCAATAGCGTCTTGGTGCTGGTGCATACGGTGTAGTATCTAAGGGTAAATGGAATGGATCTACTGTTGCCATAAAACAGAGTACTATTGTATCAATAGTAGAGGAGGATCTTGCTGGACTTCGTGAAGAGGCAGCCCTTATGATGTACACTGTTTATTATAACTCCTTGTATACTAACACCTACTAGTAATATGCAGCCACATCCGAATGTAGTACAGGTATTTATTCTATAACCATTAGCTTGCTTACGGAGCATAGATTCTTGGTATTTCTGTTCATGACTCAAACTTTTTTATGATTCTTGAGTTTTGCTCAGGAGGAAGTTTGGATAAATTTATTTCTAAACTCGGACCTGGATTCACTCCAAAGAGGTTCTCTTTGCTTCTTGGTATCGTCCAAGGCATGATCCACCTTCACAATAAAAATATCGTACACAGGTATGCTATTTTAGGACTTTTATAAGTTTGCACCGACTTAACAAGGGTTTTTTTTCAGAGATTTGGCTGCCAGGAATGTATTGATTTCTCAAGAAAGCGACACTCTCAAGCCAAAAATAAGTGGTATGTTGTTTAACTAGAGGTTGATTATTTTGATTCTGACCTTTGTTAGATTTTGGTATGAGTCGTATACTTACAGATCATGGTAAAGAGGGTATTACAGATACCAATATTGGTAAGTGGCGAAAAACTGTTGGCTAAATGCTTGCGTTCAACCTTTTTTTTGTATGTCTGCTTATGTTTTCCGTTTGTAGGTCCTGTAAAATGGATGGCACCTGAGTGTATTTCTCACCAAACATATTCCAAAGCATCTGATGCTTGGACATTTGGTAGTATTGTTTTCGAAGTGATGGTAAGTGATTGAAATGAATTTCAAATTTTTTTGGGTTATTCCGTTTTCAAACATTGTTAGGCCGCGAAAGAGCCTCACGAGAGTATGGATAATTTAACTGCTGCAATTGAAATTCGTGATAACCAGCTTTGTGAAACGTTACCTGATTTTACGCCTGTATTCTTACAAGAGCTTTGCTACAATATGTTGTGGGTACGTCATAAAAACAAAACTTTATCACTCTCACAAGCCTTTATTGCTTCTACAACCCAGTGTTTTAAACTAACTTCTTTTTAAGCTCCCTGATCCAAAGAAGAGACCAACTTTTGTCCAAATAAGGAAGTATTTAACTTCTTACACTAAGGATGTTAACAATGGTACATTGTAAATGTTCGAAAAAAAAAAAACCCAAGTTGGTTTTTTTTTGTTATCTTGCCTTGTTAGAGATCTGCAAGGCTTGTATTTATTTAAATAATAAACGTGATCTTCTTTTGTAAAACTATCCAATAAGTTACATACGCCATATAACGAAATAACCGGTTCACAACCGGTCGTATTAATGTTTGTTTGTGTTTAGGTACTTTCGGAATATTAAAACTTCGAAGTAAAGCTTAAGTTTTTTAGGTTTTTAAAACTCCTTTTTTAACTCATTAAACGCAGCATCATCTGCTTTTGGGTGGAAACGTACTAATAATATTAACTTGAGAGAGGAAGAACGATGACACGCGTGTACGTTGTTGGTACGCTAAAAATAACGAGAATGTTTTGCGTTTGTTTTATTGTATTCGCTTCTATGCCTGGTCTCTTTCTTTTGCGTTTTAATACCCTTCCGCCAGTTGATTTATTATTGGCGTGTTAACACATAATTAGCGCTTCTAGTTTGCATTTTCCACTTGTATACGAGCTATGCTCTTAAAAATGGAACTACTATCGTATTGGGCCTAAGCTATCCACAAAACTCTACGCTTAGCTTTTGGGTACAATACTATAGTTTTAAACCCATCATATTCGTTGCTGACAAAATATAAGAATGCCAGAGGTTATGCTCAGTTCAAAGGCGTTGAATTCTGGGCAAATCGTGTCAACGCTGCAGGAGGCATCAGAGTCGCTGGTACCAACTACTCCGTACGTGTTCAACTTGACACGGAGTTACGAGAACTTACGTGCCGTTTTGTAGGTAGAACTTCGGGCTCTTTTCGATGACGCAGTCGCAGAGAACGTTACAGCGAATTATAGACAACTAGTAGAAGATCCAGAGGTCGACTACTTGTTCGGTACAGCTACTCGATCAATCTGTTTTTTGTAGACTTATTGTTTAAAGGTCCTGTTGGCTCTGTAATGAGTTTAAAAGTAGCTGAAGTTACTGAACCGGCAGAAAAGCTTCTAATGGGGATTTCTGTATCCAATGATAATTTCTCTCAGATCGGGAAACATAGTTTCAGTATACTACCACAAACCTCCAGGTACATGCTTGTTGTTTGGCCTAAGGGAGATTTCGTTTCACTTGGTTTTTTTTTTTTATGACTATTATCCATCTTACTCTTCTCTAAGGTTTTCTCATGTAACTATGCCATTTTTCCGGACTCAGAGGTTTACTACTGCTACGTATTTAATTAAGGATGACCAAGGGAAACTGGCTTGTGAAGGATTTGATGAGATTGTACGTTAACCTCAAAGCGTTTTGTTCCACATTTATAATCTTACTCAAAAAAACATCAAAGGGAAACGAGAATGGAATACAGAACATCACTACATTCTATATTGATAGTGTGGATACTCTAAACCACGAACAAAACTGGACAGAGACATTGAACGTAAGAGCAACATCAAATAGACCAGCCTAATGAGCGAAAGCATTAGCCACTTTGTTTCTGAGTTTGCTAGCTTAGCTTATTATTTAGGGTATTATTCAAACAGATAGCGATATTCTTTTTAGTTGTGGATCCGCTCCACAAGAAGCATTCGCATTCATGTTACCAATAATGAAATCACGTGATTGGATACCAAAGTCAATAGTCGTCATGCCTTTTTTGTACAATGAGTTCGATCCTGAGTTACGACCATACATATCTGGCGTTAGAGGAGTACGTTTTTACAAAGACACTTTTTTTTTTTCCTTCCTTTGTTTGGTTAAAATTGACTCATTGGTTTTAGCCCGGCCTTAACTCAAGAAGAGTGGGCGATTTTTATGGCACAATGAAGGATTTCAGTGTTATGTTTCAAAGTGTTTATCCTGAAATAGAAAGTTCAGGCCATGTAATTGCAGCGAATGGTGCAATGAGTGCTACAATATTACAACAAGCTTTAGAGGTAATATGGTAGTTTGGCTTGCTTCGAGTATTTAAGATAGTTTTAGGGTGCTGACAGTACAGCAACAAATGATGTTATCAATTCGTTGAAGAAATTAGATTTGAACACATATCTTGGAAGGGTACGTTCATCCAGATACATCAAAGGTTTTTTCTTATTTTTTTCGTAGATACGGTATTCTCCTAAAAATGAGCAATTATCAGATGGAGTCATGTCTCAACTTATCAATGGGTCAGAAGAGGTTGTAGGACCGCTATTAAGCGCTTCGTATGATTTAGTGATACCAATGCCAACTTGGAAAGAACGTGTTTTTAAAGAAACTTTTGGTATGTTATTTACTTGTTTGGCTTGTCTTGCTTATTAAATTTAGGCGAAAGCACATATGAATGGGTAATAGTGGCTATAGTGGCTGCGGCGTTTGTTCTCACATTTGTATTTGGGGTATACATTATTGTCTACAAAGACAGCCTCAAGTGTGAGTTTGAATTTACATTAACTATTGTATTTATTTTTGCTTTTTAGACTCCTCACCTCTTTTCATGCTGGGTATTCTTATCGGAGCGAACTTGATTTACTTCAGTACTCTATTTGGGACACCAAACAATAGTCAAACATTCGCTTGTCATATACACAATTGGTTGTTTTTCTTGGGAATCAACTTGATGTTTGGGTAACTCTATTTTTGAAAACTGCTTCTCTGTTTTCTTACTCTTTCCTAAGGTGTTTGTTTGCTAAATCGTGGCGTGTGTACTATATTTATAGAGCAGCAAAAACACTTGAACCTATAAGAGTAAGTGATCTTCAAGTTGCCACTTACGTTGGTGTCTTTTGCTCCGTTTGCATCGTATCCTTCTTCCTGCTTTTTTCTTGTTTTATTTGTTTTATCTTGTTGTTTTCCTTCATTCGTTCAGGTATTATGTATTGCTTTCAGTGCTGTACTTGAACCATCGAAATATGTTGTTGTGGATCCGTACCGTATCTCGAAGAACTATTATGAGTGTGAGTTATCAACAGCTGGACATGTTGTGCTTGGCATTCAACATTTTACAATTGTAAGTTTTTGTTTTTTTCTCTTTTCGCTCCTTTTCCTCCAGTTGCAAGTTTACCATCATCTTATTCTATTGCTAGATCGTCACTATGCTTATCGGTACAGTGACAGCATTTCTTCTCCGTAAAGTACCTTTGAATGTCTTCAATGAAGCCAAGGTGATCGGATACTCAATCTACAACATGACTCTATTTACAGTTGTTGCAACAATATCATTCTATACAATCACTTCACCAAGTGCCAGAGAACAGAAGTTTGCGATCCATTCCATTTGTGCCATTCTTAGTGCAGGTACTGCTCTTCATTTAGCCCTTCTGATTATCTTCTCTGACAACACAAAACATAGGTATTTGTGTTCTTGCAATGTTTGTTCTTGATAATTCGAAAGAAGCAACAAAAAAGAAAAACAACCACATCAATTCAGTACAATCCCTCGATTCACAACTTGATGACATGGACGATGAAAAACGTGTGGCATCAATAGAGGCTCAGATAGAACATCTAAAAGGTCTAATAGAGAATGTAAAAGAGAGTAAAAGCCCAAAGTAAAGTAATAAACTCATTAAATTGTAACCTTAAAAAACAAATATTTCAGTATCGAGCACGGCAACGAAAGTCAGTGTAACCCGATTATCACACGCTATACTGCCGGCAGCATGTCGGTTAGGAATCTTGCTAGTTCACTTATTGAACCACTAAAGTCCACTTGGACAAGTGTTTTTCAATCACGTGATGTTTAGACATTCGCCAAAAAAGTGGAATGTGGCCATTTCCACAGTGTACTTGCCTCAAAAGTTGCAAGTCAAATCCAAAAAATAGTACAGTAGTAGTTTAAGTTTATTTATCACATACAAAGCAACGCTGTAAATTAGTACAGTTCACTATTTGTGCATCATTATTAATAGTAAAGCCGTCTATTTGTACTTTACAACTTGATGTCCATACAAGGATGTAAGAGCACAATGTAACAATAGTAAATAATGCCATTAAAAGAACAGCTGTTATATAAAACAGTGCACCTCCTTTACGTCTAGTACAATTGCAGTCCTCTTTTATCATTAGACTTCTATTACTTGTTCTAGTTGGTGTAGGTGTATCTCTGTCGTATCCTTCAAAACCAGACCTCTCCTGGTAGCATGCAATAGCAGACAAACCAAGAAGAAGTCTCAGAAAGAAAAAGAACCCTGTTAGTATAGCTAGTACTTCTTCTGCGTCAGATGAACGTAGTTTCATTGTAAATAGTACAATTGAGAAGCAGACAAAGAAGAACACAGCGAAAAAGTCGTGTACGACTAAGAAGAGCACTTGTCGCCTAAAGAAAAACGTTAGACGCCACTTAAAGCTTCTTAAATAGATATCAGTACAAACGCGTCAAAAACGTACCAGTCTGCTTTTGAAACGGAAAAGGGAGCGTTCAGGAACGCTAGAGCTATCAAATACGCTGCCGTTGCAATTACAGCTAGTTCTCCCTCGAATTCTGTGTGCGCATATACCTCTCGTATGTGGAACACTTCTGTAACTAGTACAAGGACTAGTATTGTAGAAATATTATTTATAGCAGCTATGGAGTCTGAGAACTTAAATCTACCGATCACGCGTTCTCCCATGCTTGAATTACACCCTTGTGATTATGTTGTCAGAAATTACGATAATAACAGTAGAATATTGTAATCAACGTTGCTATGTACTACCGTAGCGCTTGAGACAACGTTTACGCAATTCAAATACTTAGAGAGAAGGAAGATAACAAACTAAGTATGGAAATGCTAGAAATACGTTTTGATTGCGTAATTCAGTGGTTTGGGGTGGAATCGAACAATTACGTACTGTTTTTTAGTTAATTAATAATATAATAGATAAAACGCAGTGATTAGCCTGTACAAGTACTGGGGAGCTTTTTCGAATGTTGTATTGACTATGCTTGACATTACACTATTGTTCGAATCTACTGCTGTTAAATGTCATTTTACGACCCCAACCGCATAAACAAACAAAAGGCCTATGTTCTACCAGATAATTACTTGCCAGTTGAACATGTAAAGAACCCTGCTAATAACGCTGACGTGTGGCTCGTTGGTACCAACCACATTGATCCCCTCTCAGTAGAAAACGTCATTCAGGTGCGTTTAGAATAAAACGTAATAAAAGCTCATTACATCAAGGTAATACGCGCAATAAACCCAAAAATGGTGTTTATTGAGTGCCCAGCGGGAATGGCAAGTTTTTTCGTACAACACAAGACAGTACGTAAACAGATTGCTTGGTTACACTAACACCTGTAGTGGCCACCAGTGGAGCCACGTTTACAATGGCAGATTCCACTTACGTCATTAAGCTATTGTTTCTTCTACCAAACAGCTATACGAGCACGTCATCCATGCTAGGCGTATAAACTAACTCTTCTAGACTGGCAACCTTGGTGGAGAGTTCAGAGCAGCAGTTGAGGAAGCGTACAAACGCGGAATTTCTTTCAGAGGGATGGACCGCGACAGTACGATTTTTTTGAAGCCCATAAGAGGTTAACAGAGAAAAGGAGATATTACAAGTGAACGTTTATGGAGTTCAGCAAAGATCAACCAATCTCTTAAGTTTCTTAAACCGCAAACAGGTATTTTTGGACCGATTTCATTTGGTGAAAGGTGTGTGAATATCTTGCATCGATACCACGAGTTAAGTGGTATTAAACACTTCTTAGGTATGGATTACAGTGGCCTACAGTTAATGATTGGCGTATTTGTCGCTTTGGAGCGATCCATGCTGACCCAAACCATATTAATGATTTATCTCTTGGCGACGAGAATCTTAAACAAATACCTTCTATATCAAGGCCTTGGGTATGGGAAAGAGATCGATATATGGCTAGCGTGATACGTGGTTGTAAAGAAGATAAGATTGTTGCTATTTGTGGTGCATTACATGTTCCTGGTATAAAGAGAGCTATAGAAAAAGACAAGATTCCTGTTAAGAAGGTGCAAGCAGAGTTGAATGAACTACCGAGTTCATCAACTGCAAAAATGTTTAATATGTTCAAAATTGGATGTATCATATCAACACCTATACTTGTATTAAGTTATGGGTTAAAAAAATTAACAACAAAGTTTCCAGTAGTTGGACGTTTGGGTACGCCTTTTTTTTGTTTTCAAATGAAGAATCAACTTTTTTTGTTTACCTTTTTCTTGTTAGCTGTTGTATCTGTATCATCCTTTATATTATGGAGGCTTTGCTTAAATAGTAAAAGAAAAACTCTTATGTAACTATCCGAGCAAATTTTACATTCTCTGGGAGGAACAACATGTTCAACGATTGTAAATATGAATAAAAAACAAATGTAAAAAAGTTCCGAGACATCCAGACTGAACGTAGTTTATTTAAGCAAAGTGTTGCTCGGATTAAGGTTAATAGCATAGTTATTACATGTGATTCATTCAATACTCTTCCTTGTGTTTGACCCATGACATGGACGCTAGAAAGTCAAGTTAAAAAAAACCGGTCAGAAAAAAAACTTTAAACTTACCATTACCTTTCTGTTCATCACGACCTTTAGGTAATAAGTCGATCCATTGATAAGCTCCGTTTAGGACGTCAACACCTCTAGCAAACGTTGAATACGTGTGATACACATTACCCCCTTCCTTGTGAAATACAGACCATCCAGGCATTTGAGTTACGAACGCTGGTCCTTTTTTAAAGTTGTAAGTTATGTCTGATTTCTTTTCAACTTGGGTCTTTTCACATTCCACGTTAAAATCTGAATTGAATGAGGTCTTTGAAGAAGATAGCATCGGAAAAGTCCAAGCTTTGCTTTCGTAGAAAGGTTTGAGCTTAGAAGGAGGAGCCTAGGATAAACTTATCAGTTTGTTGAAGACCGAAAAGTTATTGTACTTTTGCTACAACAGCGAAGTTAGCTTTCTGCAAAAAATGTGGCAGCGGTCCGCTGTATCCTAGTTTAACCCTATTAAATCGAAGCGTTGAATAGTCGATCATACCATCAGCCCAGAAAGAACAGCTCTTACACCCTTTGTCCCACTCTGGATCGAACATAAAGTGTACAAGAATCAAGTCTTCTTTCCCGTTTTGAAATCCATCAAAAAGTTGTGACAACTTGATCTCCTCGCCGTCCAACGTTTGAAACGCATAGTCAGTATCTAATTTTACCCAAGGTAATTCACGTCGAAGACGTGCGATGTCGTCCTTTACCTACAAACCACTCAGGAGTTGAATAAAATAACAATAAAAAAAACCGCCAAACAAAAAACCTGTTGGTGTTTCCCGCGTTTTGTTTGATTGTACCTTTGAAAACTCTTTTTCCTTTTTCAAGAGTTCCTTACGTTTATCTACCCAGTCCTCAGCTGAAACTACAGGATGTGATGTCATCAGTACTATGTTTGAATGATTGTGTGTGACAGATTTGCAGTGCAAAGACCCGCCGGATTGTCCGCTTAAAAATACTTAGTGTATATTCACGAAGGTAGCTACCTTTGCTATCTTTCGAATGAACCATACTACGATCCCTATTTCAACTGACAATACTTGTCAATCTTTAAAATCAATTTCAATAGAATGTAATACCTTCAGCGAACTTTATAACACGTGTACTGTTATGCCCATGATGTTTACCAGTATTCTTGCGTCTCAAAGGACACGATTCTCAGAAATCCTCGTCTACCCAAAAAACGTGTTCCGATTTACCACATGCAGCGAACCGTCATGTAATCTGTGCTTCAACAAAGAATCCCCTTTGTAGGGAAGTCCAGTTTATGCTTACGTAACGAAAATGGCGGTAAAAGTACGAATTTCGATTCACTTACTTTGGTAGGTTAATAATTGCGAAACAGTTTACTGTTAGGGATAGCTGCGAATAACTCTGTCGGAATACGAATGTTGACGCTCCACAGAATCCTATTCAAGGGTTTGTTGCTCAATTTGAGTACATGGATTTATTGGTTACGCTCAAATTAGTACGGTGCAGCTCAGGAATAGCGCGTCCCATTAATAGACAATATAGAAATCACGTAGTTTTGGTTTTGTATTGTTGTTGTTTATTGTGATCCAAGGTTGAAACTAGAAGACGAAGATACTTCTCATTGATAAAATAAAATTACAGGACCTTATGATCAGGACTACGAAAAACTAAACAGTTACCAGAAGACCAAGTTATAATCGATAAGGTACCGTAAGAATGTTATTCCATCGAAGGATGTTGAACACAGGAAAGAGCATTAGAACTTACTTTTGGAAGCACTTACGAATTGTATTCTACTACATCATGTAATCTACACGGTGTCTTTAGGTAGTCAGAACTCAATAAAGCTGTTTTTGTATATATTAATTTTTTCTATTTTTATTTATTTCTGTGCACTCTTCTAATATCTCATACCAGTATATTGCAATCACTTAAGAACGCCCTTAAACCCCTTGTCTCACACAATAACAATAACAAAAAAAACTCGAACACTGCGTACATTTAGTTAAAAAATAGTAAAAAACGTCAGCGATATTAACTCGTAAATAGACTTTTTTAGCTATCGTAGCGTTCACAAACATTCTATAAACATCCTTACTATGTCTTACTGTTTATACCGAGAAGTTCCTCAATTGTCGACAACGAAATATGTATTTTACGATGACGCTTCAACTGCGAACCGTTTTCCGCTGTTTCCTATTTTAGACCGAAGAATACTGTTTAATATCAGTTACTGCACAACTTCAATACGAATAAACAAAATCAAAAACTCAGTTTATAGTAACACAACGCAGCAACTCTCACACGAAGCATCAGGTAAAACGTTTTATATAGCTATTCATTAACTTCAACTTAGATAACAATGAAGAACGCTACATTTGAACAAAGTATAACTCTTATCGACGAAGAGATGGGAAACGTTCTATCTACTGGAAGAGATAGCAACAACGCTTTGAGGCAATACCAGGCACGTACGCATTAGAAATTCGAAGTAGCGTTTCAAGTGATTGACATGAGTTGTGTACATTGGGTCGTAACCAGGTTGCAGTGCTCCTGGGAGCTTCTCTGGTGATGCGAGAGGTACTACCCTTTACGAGAGAATACCTTGTACCGTTAGGTGTAAGTATCTCAAAGAATGGGAACTGGTTCTGCGCTAAGCATGATAATTGTCCGCTTGGTTCATTGGACAGCGGACTTGTTCACTTGTTGCTCTTGAGAAACGCGTCAACTTCATCGTTTAAGCGGGAGAGTGTATCATGTGTCTAGGTTCGGTACCTTCCAGTGGATGTCACAGATAAAAATGTGGCTTCGTTCTATTTTGAGCTTTTCTTTTTTTTTTGAAGTTTGGACTGCCCGGGAGATGCTACGCGCTTTTTTTTGCATGTTTTCATTGTCAAAAACCGTCGACAAGTATTGTTTTTCGCGCCAAAAACAGTAGCATCTCGGCCTGAACCGAAAATAAAAACTGGAATACTTCAACTTTACAACGTGCTTTACCGCTAACGGCCTTTAGACCAAGTACAAGGCATTCCTCAAGAGAGTAACAGGGCTTCACGCTCAACTTCAAACAGACTACAACCAACTAGAGAACGAGTTTGATGCGCGCGAAGAACAAGTGCGAAGCGATGCAATAAAAAGTGCTTCATAGTTAGCAAAATGTCAAAAAGAGTCTAAAGCGAAAGACGAACAGATACAGATTCTAATAGACGAAAAGAGAGACCAAAAGAGAAAACTTGACGACTGTATCGCTTCAAATGCCGTGATGAAGGGAGAAATACTCCACAGTAGGAAAAGATTAAAGTTGATGTCTGCACATGAAGAAAAAATGGAGAATAACGTACAGGTGTTTGTTTTAGGTTTTGAGACACAAGAACAACGTCAAAACTATAAAGAAAATACCAAAGTGTACGGCGGTAAAACGGCCGCGCTGTAGTTAAAAATGTATCAACTCTTTAGAATATATTCAATTGTTTTCGTCAGTCTTAGTTTGATTAGACTTTGTCTTTTTCGTACTCTATGGCACTATCAAAACTCTTTTGTTGTTGCTCATAACCCGTAATTTCTTCTTTTTTTCATAAAATCCTTAGTTGTCAACGTCTAAGATAAACAATGTTAGAAATCTTCTCGGTCCAACTCTGCCCTTCACTTTCTACATAGCAAGCGAATTGGTCTGTCAGTAATCTGAAACTCTATTCCACTGCACTTCCTCTTTAGGTTCTTCACCTCCTTCACATCGAGTCCCAACACCCTTTGTAGTTTAGGAATGAAGTGTTGCGGTGGTGCAACATACTTCCACAGAACTATGATTTTAATGATTGCATCGCTTTTTGTGCATAATTGAAAAAAAAACAAATCCAAAGACTGATCAGCTGATATTCGCATAACAAAGTATCGTATTTTATTCTACTACATCAAGGTGTTTGGTAACAAAAAGCTGTTTTCTTGCAAGAAACAACCACCAGCTCATTTTGAAGTTTTTGTCAAAACTTAAGGCAAATATAAGGTATACCTGCATATTACTTGTTAGTATCTTGCATTTTGTTATATTGTTAGAATCATACCATGCTTTAACTTGAGCTTCAAGATCAGTTCTACTGAACACTACTTTAATATCAGGTCTCTCATATCGTAATTGAACAACAACATCTTCTTTACGAGCATAATCTGGATCACATCCAACAAATATATGAACCCCTTTCTCACGTGAAAGTACACACCATTGTCCAAGTTCAAACAGAGTGATAGGACAAAGCGTCTCATTTGGAAACCCTAAAAGAAAGAAAAAACTTAGAAACTCTTTGTTGTCAACAACAGTCAATGACTGCAAACGAATACAGGTATAAATGTATAAAATCAAATATTGTTTGCTCAAGATTAGGATAGGGCGAGTTAATACGCAACGATGATAATGGTGAGTTGACCAAAAAACCGACAAAACGTACAAAACATTATTGCTGTAACTTTGCGCAAATGAGCATATTCCCTTATAAATGTAATAAGCCATTTTATACACGTGTGATGGTTGACTCCGTGGCGTACCAGTATATCTGCTTCGGTGTTTCATCCAAGTTGCTAGTATCCTAACTTGAGTTAAAGAGGCAAATTAACGAGCAGTTTAAAAAACACCGTACGAAGTTCTCCCTTCTTGGATTCACAACAACAAGTCTAGGACACCCTTGATTTAAAGACTCTTTCATTTCTAAACCCACATCAATAAAGAAAAAGGTGAAACGATTACCTTTTTGCCAGTCCACACAACCTGAGATACCACCTCCAAGAAATATTGAAAGCCCAATACCGTCATAACTAAAACATGAATAAATAAGCGTTGTAGCCATATGTTGTTAGTCAAGCCTCGTACTTGTCTAGACATTCTACATAGTTTGATGAAGGCACTGGAATTTTGTTCTTCAAAGATAATTCTTGGTACTCTGCATACCACTTGGACTAAAAGAGAAAAACTTAGTATGTCAAAAAAATCACGTGCAAAAAAAATTCATTCCTCCTTGTACCTCTACATAGTCTATCCATTTACCCAATACCAGCATAGAAAATATTGAAGCGGCAACTTCCTAAACGGAGGTAAGTACACTGAGTTTATTGAAGTCACTGGCTGATAAAAACGGTGTTTTCAACAGGTAAGAAATTGAATGATTCGAACTCAAAACAAATACAACGGTTTTGACCACATTTTCTTTTAAAGCGTACATCAAATATTTCAGGTGTAATATCTTGATTGTTTTCATAGGCGGCTACAAGTTGTTCACGAGACATACCATCGATGTTTACCTGTGACCAAGTAAGTATCTATGTTATTAACGATTTCTAATACCTCTCGTTCGGAGTCCACGCGTATGTATAAGTCTAAAATGCGCTTGAATAATGCTCTCCTAGTTTCTGGTGTGGAGCGTTGGGCCATTTGTTTAAATTCGGTCATAGCAGCCCATCCGTCGTACATTTCATCACAGAGACTGTATTGAGGTAGTAAGACGCATAGATAATACATTCGTACTGTTTTACGCAATAGCGACGGAAACATGCACCTCCAAGCGGTTTCGTAAGGTGGACTCGCATATCTTGTGGTATGCGCCATTTGGTTGCTATCATGGTCAGTTTTAAAAAGCGGTTGAGTTTCGTACGTTTAGCATTAACTGGCGCAAGCATATAGTACGCCAAAGCGCCTCCAGCCAAAGTAACAGCCACTCCGGCCAAAGCAAGTGTAGAGGTAGCTGTAGATTGCGACAGCATGTTGTTTTATTTGTTAATAGTGTTATTGAATGAAGCCTTGTACAACAAAATCTTCACAGAAGATTGAGCTTTAGGCGTAAAAATTTCACCCATAAAACTCCAAGTCAACCGTTTTAGTTGCAACTGAAAGTCTAAAAAGAAATGCGAAACGCACTTGTACTATTATGTACCCTCGCGTACTTTACGCTTGTAAGTACTCAACTCCCAGGTCCTGAGGACTGCTTCGATGAGACTAAATTTCTAGTTAACGCACGATACGATTTAACACACATCGGAATTGGAGCAACAACTGCTACAGATATTAGTTGTTTACAGGCTTTTAGTACAACAGAAATTTAGTAATTACTCTTTACTGACGCAAATCAAGACCCTGACGTCTTTCCATTGCCACCAGCACTTGGTGATGCAGACATACCGCGGCGATTCATGCGTTTGCCTGCACCAGCAGCAACAACTGCGTTCGGTAACTTTGAAGCAGCAGGCGGTCCTGCTACTTTCATTACGTTCGAGACGCCAATTGGCGGAATTTTTGAAGTTCAGGCTTCAATATCGCTAGAAATGCAAGAGGTGGGAAATACGAACAGAAGATTTAGACTTTCAGTACGAATGTGAAAAGAATTGTGTTATTACTCACCATACTTCGTAGCTGAACTTTGACGTCTTTAACGATGGCGCATGCAACAACCCAAAACCGTCGTTGCTACTAGACGTAAGTTATTATTTATAGTGACCTGTCAAATGTAAAATAGGAACTATTGTTTTCTGATGATTGTAATCCTTTCCCTGACGATCCAGATCCATCAATAGCCTCTTGTCACGTCTGTTTCACAAATGTAGCTGGAACAGCAGAGGTACATAGCTAACTTTGTAACGTTTGCAATTGGCTGACACAATTAAGTCATTAGATGGTTCAGGGGATAGTTATGCATTATCTGGTCGTTTCGACGCTACTATTGGGTACAGAACTAGTCTTGTAGGGGTGCTTACTTTGTTATAGATACGGTGGCGGCGATATTACTTTCAGGAATTCAATTGGTGTTGTATTAGATGTTTTTGACTCTGACGGAACGAACATAGGTGTAGGACAATTTTATGCTTCTTATGGTGCGTGCAATAATGATTTAGTGTTTGGTTTTTTTTTGAATTAAATGTTGGCTGTAGAGGACGCAACAATACAACCACCAACTACAGATTGTCATGTTTGCTTAAATGGTACGTAATTTTAAGTTATATCCAATTGACTCTGTGAAGGAGTTGGAGTTACTGACCCAACGTGTTCTGGGCGTGGCATCAATATTAATGGAGCATGTTATTGTTCGACTGGATTTATAGGTATGCAATAAAAAACACACGCATGCTATTCTGAGACTAACATGCAAATACTACTTAGGTCCTAGTTGCGAGTTTCTATGTGTTATTGTTGGATAATTCAAATCACTATTCGTTTGTACAATAAAACAATACAAACAATAAATTATTGTTATTACTATGAATTACAATACACTGAATCAATACAAACAATAAATTATGTGTTATTACTATGAATTATTCATGTACACTTTATCAACAACCTTTTTTTTGAAGGTACAAAATTACACACAACGCACTGTAAATGTTTATTGTACAAATATGCATCAAGTGCTGTAGTAGGCACTCAGTCGTTGTTTTTAACATTAAATTTCTCGGAGTAAACATGTACGATCACAATTAGCAGTCCCTTTACCTGAAACGCCTCGACACCAGCAGAATCCTGAAAAAAAAATACCATTGCCATTACAAACAGGACAATCTAAGATGTTGTTACTTTGAATCAAAAAAGATTTTTTTTTTTGCACATACCTGGTGCTTTAATGAAAGAATTACACTCTGTTTCGCATTCTGAGTCAGCTTCTGTTGCTCTTTTGTTGATAGCTTTTGTTGGTTCAACGAAAAGTGGGTTGCCTATCGAAATTAGTAAACAAACAAAAAACCCACTTTGTGTATAAAATTGTTGTACAGCGACGTACAAGCATCAACGTCAAATGAAATCCATGCAAATCTACCATATCTGTTGGCACTTCGCTCTTTCCATATAAGGTCCTCTATAGACCCACCGTAGTTTAAGTTACGTCCATTTGCTCCTACACCAAATCTAAACGGTTTTCTCGCTATTATTTCAAACTAACAGAGTTTAGTGCTATGGCTATCAGGTCTCGTTAAAATGATAAGAGCACGTACAGTCAACCCTCTGAATGGTCTATCAATTATATTACCAAGAGAATCTAGGGTTTCTTCATCATCCGCTACCAACCTTCCTAAAATCTTGTTAAAACTATTGGTTTCTCTACTAAACTGTATTTTGATGAACTTGCCGCTGGCGATTTTAAAGCAAGTATGCTCTTCGGGTAGTTTTGATCTACAAGAACTACGCAAGCGCTTATCATCAGCTGTAGAGCATGATACCTTGTCAGATAAATGCAATTGTAATGTAAATCTGTGAAACAAATGTTATTTACAATTTTGTTCAGTACGGATTTCTACCTTGCAGCGGGGTTTTTTTGACTATTGCATTGTCAGGTCGATTGTTGTGTATATTATTATGTTCTACGTACCTTTGTAGAATTGCTGTTAAGCGTGTGTAAAACCTTGTGAATACGTTACCGTCTATAGCTATTTCGGACTTGACAACAGTAATGTTAGCGTTGCCTTGTACCTCTAGATCCCCTAAGTAGGATTCTGGAGGTGGAGCTCCTACATCCATGTAAGCTACTCAAAATAGTTAACCCGCTTACCTCTAAGCAGCTGTAATACTGTGTTTGGTGCTCTGCCACCTTTTGTGCAAGAATCAACTTTTGGCGCAGATATAGAGTACACAGCGTTGTTGGTTAACGTCGTGCACACTAAGGTTGGTTATTAGTACACAATTATCAACTGACTTTACCTTCAGCATTCAGGCATAAGGCGAGGTAAATTATACCCAAACCAACCAGGAGAGAGGTATTACATGCCATTTGGTGATTGTGAGCTGTGTAAATTTGGCTCAGCGACTTTTTTGGACTCGTACAATTCTCGAACGCCAATTGGACCATTACGCATGATGATATAACACCAGTATGGCAGAATTACGGATAAAAGGTACTTATAATCTACCCGCGTAAATCTTAATCATTTCAGTGGTACAAGCGTCAAACCTCCTGGGAGACAAGAAAATTGTAGTTGAGGTAGGTGCTAAATATTTATTACCTTCGCTGAAATTACTTCTTTTCTACCAGGTAACCGTCATTACTGGGCGCTCTAAGGATGATTTCAAGTTTATAAAGAAAAAAACGAAGTGTAGCAGTGGCATGACAACTTTTTTGACTTTCCAATGATTACTGATTATCTTCATCGCAGGCTCTAATAGTCCAGTATGGGATGAACAATTTGTATTGTACGTACTTGCTATAAAAGGTAGTAATATTTCTAGCTTACGACATCTCTAGTGATGAATCTGCAGGTTTCAGCGGCGTCATTGTGCGATGTTTCGCTAAACGAAGGCGATTAAAGAAGGCAAAGCTGCTTGGACTTGTTACAATCAAAGTAAACAAGAAATTATTGCTAGAAGACAAAAACGGCATCGGACAGCAGGTATGCCACCCCTAGTGAACACCAAAATCCGTAATTTCTCACTCTCTTTTCAAGTGGTTCCCGCTTACATTACGTGGAAAAAAGAAAAAACAAGAAGAGACGGAAGCAGGCGAAGTAATGTTAGATATTAACATGATACGTAAGTCACTAGTGACCCAAAAAAAGCTTGTAATTTTTTTCTTACTTTCTTTAAACAGCGCCTGATAGCAAGAGAGATAGCTCTCATGTCGCTTTAATAATTCCTGAATCGCAAAGCGATGAAGAGCCTGAAGAAGGCGAAGAAACAAATCATTTTACAGATCATCCTCTTCGAGTTTCCAAAAATTGGGCTAGGAAAGATGCTGTTTTAAAGAAATCAATGTTTGTTGTCGTTGAAGAAGACTCAAGCACTGAGACTGACGAGCCTACTTTAGATTCTTTAGAAAACACATCAAAATCAAGCAGCACACTTAGTGTGCGTAGTTCACCAAATACACTATCACCAAAAAGTACAACGAAGAAAAAAAGATTATCTATAAATCTGCGTGAAAACTTGAGTAAACAAAGTACACGCAAAACACAAAGTGCCACAGCAGTAAATACTGCACAGACAAAAACAAATCCCTTAAAACATCCAAACAAACGTAATTCTAGCCCTCGTTCACCTATGTCGCCCACAGGTGGATCAAAGCGTAATTCTACACCATTGCGTATGGCTAGTAGAAATGTACGACCAATGTAGATAGTGCAATACCAAAACAAAGCAATAAAAAATGTACAATTAGTGAAAAGTATAAAATGTCCCAACCACAGGTAAAATGTCCCCACTTTCAACACTTTTTTTGAACAAAAATTGATGCTACGCTCTTAAAAAAATACTTTTTTATTCTGATTTTAACATGATGTGAACTATTTTTAGGCCAAAACTTATTAACTCCACCTAATACGACACCAATTTGACAATATCAAGGAGTTGTTTTTGACTTG